>JAKMWS010000026.1:0-258140 GCA_025327135.1 Colletotrichum sp. SAR 10_71 | reverse complement strand
TCTAATAGAGAGGGGATCTCTATTAATAACTTAGATTTTTCTTTATTTATTTCTCTATTATTAATACTAATAGTTTTCTTACTATTATTATATAAAATACTTATATTAATATTAGTATTATAGCTATTATTATATGAAATAGTATTATAATTTTTATAGCTATTATTAATAATATTATTATTAGTATTATTATTATTATTTATATTATTATTACTATTAATAATAGTCTTATTATTTAAATTCTTAAGAGTATTATTAGTAGTAGTAATATCCCTACTTATAGTAGAATTATTACTATAAGAGATAGATTAACTAGAAATATCTCTTAATAGACTATTTTAAGTAATATTATATTTATTATTATTAAGTATAATACTATTATTAATATCCTTAAAGTAGGTATTTATACTTATAAGAAGCTTTTTATAATAAGAAATAAAGGTATTTTCTAAGACTTTAATATTTTAAAACTATAAAGCTCTCTTTAGTTATATATCTTAAATTTTATACTTATTAAATCTATAATTAATTATATAACCTTAATATACTTTAATATCTAATTTCTTAATTTTAGGATCTTTATTCTTATAGTAGTATATACTACTTTATATTTTTATATTATTAATATTAAGTTTTATATTATTCTTTATTTTATAAAGCGTTTTATACTTAATAAAGCTATAAGGAGTTTTATTATATATATAAAGAGTAATATAAAAGGTTTCACCTTATAAGTAATATAGTAAACTTAAATTATATAATATAGTTCTTATTTTATTAATTATAATATATATAGTACGCTTTATAAATTTATTAAGCTTATATATATAAAGAGGTCTTATATTATAAATAATCTTATTACTTATATATATAGGTTTAATATATTTATTATTAAATTTTCTACCTCTATTAGTAGATATTTCTTTTATTTTTTTATTATTATTATTATTATTAATTTTAGCTTAAAATTTAAGAAAAATATTAAGTATAATTTCTTTAGCTTTATCTCTTAATAGTTTTCCTTATATAAAATAAGAATATTTATCTATAAAGATAATAAAAAGGTTATATTTATTATATATAATAAGCGTTATAAGCTTATATAAATCTAAAGCTATATAATCTAAATAATTTAGATTTTTATTATAAACCTATTTTTTATTAGCTTTAGTAATAAATTTACTTTTATAATAAGCTTTATAAGGTAGTAGTTTATAATTATTATTATTATTATTTATATTTATATTTATAGTAGTATTATTTTTTATTTTTAAAAAAATTTATAAATATATATATCTAAGATATTTATATTATAATTAGAAGCTATTATTATTATTATTATTTATATTATTATTAGTTATAGTATTATATATATAATAATTATTATTATTAATAGGAAATTAGAAGAAATATAAGTTATTTTTTTTTACTTTTATAATAATAATATAATCTTTATTAATATTATATAAAATAAATTATTTCTATATAATAGAAATAATACTTAATATATCTAATTTAGATTAACTAAGTAGATTAATACTTAGTTTAAATATATAATAAATATCTTTTAATATAATATTATTATTATTAAGGTATATTATTAAATTACTTTTTAAAATAGAAGTAAGAGTTTTTATTTCTCTCTATTTTATTAATTTATTTATTTTTATAGGATTTTTTATAAAGTTATAGTTATTAACTATATAAATAGTAGCTATAATATTAATATAAAAATTAACTATTTTTTTATTCTTATTAGTATAACTTCTTATTTTTCTTTTTTCCTTAATAATAGATTAATTAATTAAATAACTTAAAGAAAGATTATTAGTATTTTTATTTATATTATTAAGAGTTATATAATATATATTTTTAAATAAAATATCTCTTTCTTCTTTATTAGAAGATAAATCTATTAAATCTATAAGATTTTTAGGATTATTAAGAAATATATAGGGAGTAATATTATCTATAGTAGTTATATTAACTACTTCTTTCTCTTTATCTTTAGTACTATTAATATTAATAGAGGGTTTTTTTTACTAATTAAATACTTTTTTAAGATATAGAAAAATATAATTTTCTTTAGTATAGTTAGTTTTTTTATAATTTTTATAGTATAAACCTTTCTATTTTTTTTAAAGTTTTTTACTTATTTTATTTTTATTTTTATTTTTATTATTTTCTTAGTTTTTATTTTATTTTTTATTCTATTTATTACTTTTAGTAGTAATATTATTAATTACTTTTTTACTTCTTTTTCTCTTATACTTATTTATAAGATTAATATATAAAGAGTTTAAGTTATAAATAGTAAAGTTAATCTTAAGAGATTAAGTTATAAAAGTTATAAAAGCTTTATAAGTTTTATTTAGACTATTAAGTATATAAGTTATAACTACTTAATTAAGTAGTTTAAGCTAATTATAAGATAAGTTATCTATAAGTTTTTTTATTTTATTTATATAGTTTTTTATAGATTTAAAGTTATTTAAGGAAATATTAAAAAACTCTTTATAGGTTAAAAACTTATTTATAAATAGGCTTATATAAGGTTTTTAAATACTTCTAAGCTATATAAGCGTTAGAATTATCTTTTATAACCTTAAGAGGCTTATTATTATAGAATAACTATATATAACTTAAAGCTTTATAGTTTTTATCTTTATTAATAAAAGAAATAAGTTTAGTAAAGTTTATAATAATATTTTTACTATATAGTAAGGCTTTAATATATATAGCTTATATTTTATAGTTCTTAGAACTTATAAGCTTTAGGAATTAAACTTTAAGATTAGTTATTATTACTTTAATAGATTATAGTATATAGTTATAAGCTTTATATAGGATAAATAATAGTAAAGTTATATAACTTAAGAGCTATTATATATATAGTATAGTAGTTTTTAGAGTAATATTATAAGAGTTAAAAACTTAGAAAGTTAGGGTTTAACTTAGAAAAAAGAGTAGTTTTTTCCTTCTCTTTAATTAATATCTTCTTTAGCTAAATTTCTATCTAACTGAGGAGTATTAATATAAGTATAAGTATATTTAGGGGTGTAGTATATACGCCTATATAGTATAAGGTTATAGATAGGGTTAAGTTATAATAAAAAGTAATAATCTTAAGTATGTATAGGTATTTAATTATATAGATAATAATAAAGGAAGAGATATATTATAATGATTTTTGTTAATATAGTTAGTAGGTTATTCTCTAAAATAGGGAAAAGTAAAGAGAAAGATAACTTAAAATATAACTTACTAAACTGCTAATTATATAAGGTACTTATATAACTATATATATTATATAATTAATATTATAGTTATAAATTATAATAAATAGAGTACTTTTATATAAGGTTTTATACTTTAAAGTCTATTAGTTTATTTTATATAGAATATTTAAGTAAGTAAGTATTATTATAAGTATTATTATTATTATATAAGATATTATATATTAATATCCCCCCTTAAAGTATATATAGCTAATTTATAGTATATAGCTTATTCACTTAATATATATATACGTTATAGGTATAAAAACTTAAAAACTTTATAAGAAAAATAAGAAAAATATTCTTATATTATATAATATATTTTATAACTAGTTAAAAAACTCTTATTAAAGAACCTTATAAGTAAAAAAGTAAGAGAAAAACTAATAAGTTATTTCTTTAATATAGTTATTATTATTATTATTATTATAATTATTATTATTATTATTATTTATTATATTAAGTATATTATTAAATATAACTTTACTTAAAAGCTTAGTTAATATATCTATAATATTAGACTTAATATCTATATAAAATAATATTATATCTTTATTTAATAAAGATTCTCTAGTAAAATAATATTTTATATTAATATATTTAGATTTCTTATGAAATTTAGGATTTTTAGTTAGTTTTTTAGCTACTAAATTATTTATAAAAATCTTAGGTTTATTTATAATATTAAAACCTAGATTAGTTAAATTAAAATTATAACTATTATATAGATATAAAGCTTCTTTTACTACTTTAGTTAAAGCTATATATTTAGCTTTATAAGTAGATAAAGCTACTATTTTTTATTTTATAATACTATAAGATATTATATTATATAATTCTTAGTAAAATATATAAGCTAATATAGATTTTCTATTATTTAGATCTCTAGCTTAGTTAGAGTTTAAATAACCTATTAAATCCTATATTATATTATTATTATAGTTATAATAAATTCCTTTATTAAGATAATTATTTATATAACTTTATAAATAATCTAAAGCTATAAAATACTCTTTAGAAGGGTTTATTATATATCTTAATAATATTATAACTACTAAAGTTATATTATATCTAATTTTTAAAGCTAAATATATAAGTACTCCTATTTACTACTAAAATTATAAAATTTCTTTTTTAGTAGTAGTATATTTATTTATATATAATTTTATATTATCTCTTATAGGAGTTATAGATAGATTTATATTAGTTTTATTATATTTATTTAATATCTTTTATATATATTTAGTTTAATATATAAAGAAAGACTTATTAGGTTTATCTATATTAAACTTATAGTTTAAAAAAGTATTAAGCTCTCTTAATAGTTATATTTTTATAAATTACTTTAGTTTATTATATATATAGTTATTAGTAGTAATATTATTAGCTACTAATAGTATATTATCTATATAGTAATAAATTATAGCTTTATAGCTATTTTTATTTAATATAAATATTACTTTATTATAAAGTGAAATAATAAATCTTAATTTTAATAATATAGCTTTTAAATAGTTATACTATAGTTTAAAGCTTTATTTTAGCCTATATAAAGCTTTAAGAAGCTTATAGTAATATTTACTATTATTAGACTTATAATTATAATTAAGATTAAATTCTAACTTATTTATAGTTTTATTATATAAAAAACCTATTAGTAATATTATATATATATTTATATCTATATTAATATAAATAAATACTATAATAATATTATATTATAGAAGAATTTAGTTTTCTTTTATAGTAAATATAACTATAAACTTATAGCTTTTAGGTTTATAGGTAGTAGAAAAGGTTTTTAAGTAATTAATACTTAAATATTAATTAAAACCTTAAGTAACTTATTTTACTTTATATATATAAATATTATTTATTTTATTTTTTAATTTTATAGTATATACTTATTTACTACCTAATAGATAAATATTATCTAGTTTTTATATAATTTCTTAAGTTTTTATATTTTCTATTTAAGTTACTTCTAATTATATAGCTTAAATCTAATTATTTTTATAAGGAGAATTTAAGGTTTATTTTATATTAGAAAGCTCTTTTAATATAATAACTAATAGTATATAAGAAGCTTTTTCTATAGAATTAGTTTTAGTAGTCTTATTATTATTAGTTATAATATTATTATTTATTTTATATATATTAAGAGTAGGGTAGTCTTAAATAATAAATAATAGTGTACTTTTAGTATTATTAACTATATTATTAACCTATTAGTAGTCTTTTTTAGTTTCTTCTAATAGAGAGGGGATCTTTATTAATAACTTAGATTTTTCTTTATTTATTTCTCTATTATTAATATTAGTAGTTTTTATATTATTATTATATAAACTACTTATATTAGTATTAGTATTATAGCTATTATTATATAAAATAGTATTATAATTTTTATAGCTATTATTAATAGTATTATTATTATTATTTATATTATTATTACTATTAATAATAGTTTTATTACTTAGATTCTTAAGAGCGTTATTAATAGTAGTAATATTTCTATTTATAGTAAGATTATTACTATAAGAGATAGATTAATTAGAAATATCTCTTAATAGACTATTATAGATAGTATTATATCTATTATTATTAAGTATAATATTACTATTAGTATCTTTAAAGTAGGTATTTATACTTATAAGAAGCTCTTTATAATAAGAAATAAAAGTATTTTCTAAGATTTTAACGTTTTAAGACTATAAAGCTTTTTTTAGTTATATATCTTAGATTTTATACCTATTAGATCTATAATTAATTATATAACTTTAATATACTCTAATATTTAGTTTTTTAATTTTAAGATCTTTATTCTTATAGTAGTATATACTATTTTATACTTTTATATTATTAATATTAGGTTTTATATTATTTTTTATTTTATAAGGTGTTTTATACTTAATAGAGCTATAAGGAGTCCTATTATATATATAAAGAGTAATATAAAAGGCTTTACTTTATAAGTAGTATAGTAAACTTAAATTATATAATATAGTTCTTATTTTATTAACTATAGTATATATTATATACTTTATAAGTCTATTAGGCTTATATATATAAGGAAGTCTTATATTATAGATAATCTTATTATTAGTATATATAGGTTTAATACGTTTATTATTAAATTCTCTACCTCTATTAGTAGATATTTCTTTTATTCTTTTATTATTATTATTATTATTAACTTTAGTTTAAAATTTAAGAAAAGTATTAAGTATAGTTTCTTAAGATTTATCTCTTAATAATTTTCCCTATATAAAATAGGAATATTTATCTATAAAGATAATAAAAAGGTTATATTTATTATATATAGTAGGCGTTATAAGCTTATATAAGTCTAAAGCTATATAATTTAGATAATTTAGATTTTTATTATAAACTTATTTTTTATTAGCTTTAGTAATAAATTTACTTTTAAAATAAGCTTTATAAAGTAGTAATTTATAGTTATTATTATTATTTATACTTATATTAATAATAATATTATCTTTTATTTTTAAAAGAGTTTATAAATATATATATCTAAGATATTTATACTATAATTAGAGGTTATTATTATTATTATTATTTATATTATTATTTATTATAGTATTATATATATAATAATTATTATTATTAATAGGAAATTAAAAGAAATATAAGTTATTCTTCTTTACCCCTATAGTAATAATATAATCTTTATTAATATTATATAAAATAAGTTATTTCTATATAATAAAAGTAATACTTAATAAATCTAACTTAGATTAACTAAATAGATTAATACTTAGTTTAAATATATAGTAAATATCTTTTAATATAATATTATTATTATTTAGGTATATTATTAAATTACTTTTTAAAATAGAAATAAAAGTCTTTACTTCTCTTTATTTTATTATTTTATTTATTTTTATAAGATTTTTTATAAAGTTATAGTTATTAACTATATAAATAGTAGCTATAATATTAATATAAAAATTAACTATTTTTTTATTCTTATTAATATAACTCTTTATTTTTCCTTTTTTCTTAATAATAGACTAATTAATTAAATAACTTAAAGAAGAATTATTAATATTTTTATTTATATTATTAAGAGTTATATAATATATATTTTTAAATAGAATATCTCTTTTTTCTTTATTAGAAGATAAATCTATTAAATCTATAGGATTTTTAGAATTATTAAGAGATATATAGAGAGTAATATTATTTTTAGTAGTTATATTAATTACTTCTTTTTTTTTATTTTTAATATTATTAGTATTAATAAAGGGTTTTTTCTATTAGCTAAATACTTTTTTAAAATATAGAAAAGTATAGTTTTCTTTAGTATAGTTTATTTTTTTATAATTTTTATAATATAAACTTTTTTATTTTTTCTAAGGTTTTTTATTTATTTTATTTTTATTTTTATTTTTATTATTTTTTAGTTTTTATTTTATTTTTTATTTTATTTATTACCTTTAATAGTAATATTATTAATTATTTCTTTATTTCTTTTTTTCTTATATTTATTTATAAAATTAATATATAAAGAGTTTAAGTTATAAATAATAAAATTAGTTTTAAGAAATTAAGTTATAAAAATTATAAAAATTTTATAAATTTTATTTAGATTATTAAGTATATAAATTATAACTATTTAATTAAGTAATTTAAACTAATTATAAAATAAGTTATTTATAAGTTTTTTTATTTTATTTATATAATTTTCTATAAATTTAAAATTATTTAAAAAAGTATTAAAGAATTTTTTATAAATTAAAAACTTATTTATAAAACTTATAAACTTATATAAAGTTTTTAAATATTTTTAAGTTATATAAATATTAGAATTATTTTTTATAATTTTAAGAAATTTATTATTATAAAATAACTATATATAATTTAAAGTTTTATAATTTTTATTTTTATTAATAAAAGAAATAAACTTAATAAAGTTTATAGTAATATTTTTATTATATAATAAAACTTTAATATATATAGTTTATATTTTATAGTTCTTAGAATTTATAGATTTTAAAAACTAAACTTTAAAATTAATTATTATTATTTTAATAAGTTATAATATATAGTTATAAACTTTATATAAAATAAATAATAATAAATTTATATAATTTAAAAACTATTATATATATAATATAATAATTCTTAGAGTAATATTATAAAAGTTAAAAACTTAAAGAGTTAAAGTTTAATTTAGAAAAAAGAGTAGTTTTTTTTTTCTCTTTAATTAATATTTTTTTTAACTAAATTTCTATTTAATTAAAAAGATATATATTTTATATAGTAAATTAATTAAGAAGAAATCTATTATATTATAAATATAAATTTAAATTAAATTAAAAATAAAATAAAAAATAATTTAAAAAAATAATTTAAAAAATATAGATTAAATAAAGTAATAATAAGAGATTATTTATTTAAGAAAAGATTAATAAAAATATAATTAATTTATATAAAATTAAATATATAGATTTATAAAAAATATATTTTATAAAACTAAACTATTAATTTAATTAATATATTAATTTCTATAAAAATAATATAAATAGAAAACTATTTAAAAAATTAATTTTTAATATATATAACTTTTAAATAGAAATAGAATTTTATAAAAAAATAAAAAAGAAGTAAAAAAATAAAAAAAATAAAAATTATCTCTAAACTAAATTTATAATTTATTAATATAAATATAAATATATTTAGAAATATAATATATATATTTATATAGTATAAAGTTATAAATAAAATTAAATTATAATAAAAAGTAATAATTTTAAGTATTTATAAGTATTTAATTATATAGATAATAATAAGAGAAGAGATATATTATAATAATTCCTATTAATATAATTAGTAAATTATTCTTTAAAATAAAGAAAAGTAAGGGGAAAAATAATTTAAAATATAATTTACTAAATTACTAATTATATAAAATATTTATATAAATATATATATTATATAATTAATATTATAGTTATAAGTTATAATAAATAGAGTATTTTTATATAAAGTTTTATATTTTAAAGTCTATTAGTTTACTTTATATAGAATATTTAAGTAAATAAGTATTATTATAAGTATTATTATTATTATATAAGATATTATATATTAATATTAATTAACTAGTAAAAGGTTTATATTACTACTTATATAATAGTAGAGTATATAAATATTACTAAAGAAGAGAATAAGAGACTTATTATATAGCTTTATATACTTACTTAATATATATTTTATATAGCTTTAAGTAATATAAAAGTATATTAAAAAGCTTAATATAGTTCTTTAAAGTAAATCTTAATATTCTTAGTTAAAAAGACTTATAAGCTTAGTTTAGTAATAATATTAAGCTTAAAAGTCTCCTACTATATAAATTATACTTATTTAATAATAGTTTACTAATAAATAATATATATTTATAGTTTATATATTATAGATATATTAAGAAAGATACTAAATAATAATAATAATATAATAATATATATAATATACTTTATATATAACTATATTAATACTACTATTAAGTATAAAAAAACTTATATATTTTATATATAAGTTTACTTATAATTTATTACTAACTTAAGATTATTAAGTATAAATAAATATATAAATTTATACCTATTAATAGTAATATTAATCTTTATATATAATTAAGTATTTAACTATCTATAATACTTTATTTTAAACTAAACTCTCTAATAATTACTAAGAACTCTAATAATAAATTTAATTACTATATTCCTTCTAATTATACTTTAATAGTTATAAGATATAAAGTTTATATTTAAAAGCTTATACTAACTAAAGTAATACTTTTTAAAAAGAATTATAATATTATATATATTTTAAATTAAATATTATAAAAAAGATAGTATAAAGAAATAATAAGATATAGCTAAATAGAAGCTTAAGTAATAAAAACCTCTTATTTAGTATCTTATTATAAATAATACTTTTTAAAGTTAAGATATTTTACTAACTTTTAGAAGTAATTTTAGAAGTAAAAGTAAGAGAATAGATTACTTTATCTATTTATAAAAAAGCTAAAAAAGTAATAATTTATATTTAACTAATACTAAATAAGTAGTAATAAAATAAATTAAAAATTTAAAAGTTTAAGCGTTTAAAATTAAGTTAGTTATTTCTATAAAAGTATTAGCTAGTTAAATATATTATATATATATTTTATTAAAAAGAACTTAACTATATAAAACTAAATATTATAAATAAAATTATTAAACTATTTATATAAATTTACTCTTATTATTCTTATAAATTATATTATTTATTAGTTTAAATTATATATTTATATATTATATAATAAGTTATTTTCTAATAAATAGTAATAAAATACTTATTAGATATAAATATAAAATTAATAAGCTATTAAGTAATTTTAACTTTATTTAGAAAAAGTTTAATATAAGTTTTAATTTTCTATATAAAACTAATAAGAATTTAAAACTCTTTAAATTAAGATAATTTTATTTTATATAGTTAGTAAATATTAACTATTTTATTCTTAATTTTACTTAATATATTATAAAATAATATATCTTATTTAGCTATACTAAGTAAATAATACTTTAATAACTATTTAAAATATTATAAAATAAAGTTAAAAATAAATTTATCTCTAAGTATTATTAGTAATAATAATAAAATAAATAATTTTATTTAAAAAGTAATTAGAGAGGTATTAATTTTTATTAGTAGTAAAGTTAATATTTTTATAGATAATTTTATAAAATAAATTAATAAAACTAATAAGAAAAGCTAATAATAATATTTAAAATATATAAATAGTATATAAAGTAAATATACTTACTTAAGTAGTAAAATAATTATTTAGTTTAAAATTATAAGTTCTCTATTTATTAATAACTTTTTAAAATAATTTTCTAATAAATTTAAATTATAACTTAAAGTAGCTTTACTTATTAACTTTATTTTATCTTTATTTAATTACTTATTAAGTTTATTCTTAATCTCTTTTAATATTTCTAAAGTTAGCTAATTAATATTAATCTCTCTTTTTATAATTTTTACTACTTATTTATATAATATTAGCTATATAAAATAATAATATATAAAGCTAAACTTTTTTTTATAAAATAATAAAAAGTATTATTTCTATTTAATATTTTATTATACTTAATATTTAATATATATTTCTATTTACTATAAAGATTAATATAAACTATCTACTTATTCTTTTTAAACTTCTAGAGTTTAGTTATTATAAATTATATAAATAGCTTCTCTAGTTATTTAAGTTACTTAGAACTAAAAACTTCTTATATAATACTCTAAATATTATTATTATAACCTTAATTAAAGTATAATATATAGCTAAGTAATCTAAATATCTTATAAATAACTAATAATACTCTTTAAATTAATATTTCTTATATTATATATAATATATATATAAAATAATTTAATAGTAATATAAATAATATTCTATTTAGTTATTAATAATTAACTAAGTTTAGTATATAATATTAAAATAACTAATTAATACTAATTAACTAAAAAGTAAACTTTAATAACTTCTTAAGTTTTATATTATTAAGAATAATATCTATAAGTTAATCTTAATACTAAAATATCTATTTATTACTACTAAGATTAAAATCCTTTATAAAAACTATCTCTTAATTACTATAATAATTTAATAATATATTTATAAATATAATATTAAAATCTCTAAATATTTATTTAAACTTTTATTTTAATTACTCTTTAATAACTTATTAATAAAATTAGTATTTAAAGTTATAAAATAAACTATTTAATTTAAATTATTAATTATAAATATTAAGACTTAATTTTAACTTAAAAAAACTTATAAAATTAAACTTTAATTTAACTAAGATATTAAAATAATAATTTTCTAATAATAATATTAAGTTAATAAGTATAAATAGATCTTTAATATTAATAAACTAATCTTTTTAATTATTTAAGTTAACCTCTAAGTTATCCTTATTATTATTATTATTTAAACTAATAATATTAACTATCTCTAGAAATTAAACTTTATTTTCCTTCTTATTTAAATTTTTATTTAAATTACTATATTCTTTATCCTTATTAATATTATTATTAAACTCCTCCTCTTCTTCTATATTTTATATTATATTATTATTATTTAATATCTTAATTAGAGAAGTATTTAAAGCTAAATTTAAAATAGTTATATATTTATATAATTTAGTAGTAATATAAAAAGTAATTAGTTTATAAATATTACTTCTTCTATAAATATAAATATACTTATTTATATTTAACTCTCTATAAAATAAAGTAATAAACCTTTTTTTATATTAAAATATATTTCTATATATATTATAAGTAATAAATAACTTTAGTAAGAAACTTTAAGCTATAAATAACTAAAATTAACTTAATTCTTTAAAAATAATATATTTTAGATATAATTAAGTATATTATAAAGTAGTTAATTTTAATTAAATACTTTAAAAAGTTAAAAATAATAAGAATAACTTCTTAAAAGCTATTATATAGTTAATAATATATTCTATTAATATTATATATATATAACTTTTATATTATATTAAATCTCTTAGTTTATATATTAAACTAAATTATATTAATATTAGTATATACTTACTAACTAGAAGTATTTTATATTAATAAGATTAGCTTTTAGATATAAATATAATACTAAAAACTATATTAGTAGGACTTAATACTAGTTATTAGGTATAAATAACTTTAATTACTATTAAGCTAGTTAAAAAGGATAAAAAACGCATTATTAATTAACTATATTAACGTAGTAAAAGTAGTAGTAAGTAAAAAACCTAAAAATCCCTCACTTATAGGGGTTTTAGAAATATCAAACGCAAATAGGTGCAAGTCCATCGCCGTTGCGCCCCTGCAAGCTAAGACACCTACTCCCAAAGGGGCTGGTGAATTGCTACACCGACGAAGTCGACGAATGACGTTCGGGATCTTCAAGCGGAGAACGCCATAGTCACCTGCCATCATGAGTTGATATATCATACTCCTGCAGAATTTCCCCAGCCAGAGTTCCCCTCTCGTCTGACTTCACACTCAAGAACGACAATATGAAAACTTCCATCCACATTCTCGCAATAATTTCAGCGTAAGATCCCGTGCAGGATATCTCTGATGGCATGCCGCTGACAACACTAGGGCGGTGCCGATCGTGGCTCAAGCCTCGTCCGACGTCATATCTGACACCACTGTCCTACGTACTATCACTTCGTCGCCTGTATCACCACAGACTGGGTGTCCGACTGCGACAGAGACGCTTGAGATATGCTCGACGTGCATGGTTCTTCAATGCATCACGATTTCCACCCTAACTCACGGCTGCGGATGCCCGACGCCTGTACCCACTGAGTACATCAGTTTTCCTTGCAAGGGAACATGTGGCCGAATCGGGTGCAGCACCAGCTACACCTTCATCTCAGGCGAAGTGGCATGCGATGGCACTCAGAGTGGGAGCGCAGCGCCGGGCACCACCACATCCACAATCGGACCGGGTACTGTAACGACGACAGCAGAAGCAACTGGTGAAACGGGACAGTCGACTGGAAGTGGAGGCCAAGCAAGTGGTTCAGCTGTTTCGCCAACTGCGGCTCCAAACGCGGCTGGGAGGCTGGCAGTGCCGTTTAGATTTTGGTGATATTTCTTTAGGAGCCAGTAAGGACCTCTGGGGCTGGACCAAGATGGGAGCTTATAAGAGACAGACCATATATTAATCGAAGATGAGGAAGAGCAATTAGTACCGACCTTGCCACATGACATGCAATCATCAATCAAGCTGCAGTCCAGTCCGGCGTCCAGGTCTCTGGACTTATATCTGGCCAATACAACCCTTGCGCACCATCATTGTAGATAGATGCGTCGATGAATTGCAGGTCCAGGATGGGCTGTGCCAGCAACTCTTGTAAAGAAGGTTCCGCAAGCGCCATGCCGGCGGTGGTGTTCTGAGCCGTGAAGGGCTGTGCAATATTCATCGCATCGCCAAAAGTGGCTGTTGCGTCGCCAAGTAGTGTAGAAGCGTCTCCTGTCACCGAGTATCCGCCACGGCGAGCATGAGCAGCAGCCATCATTGCTTTCATAGCGTCGATATGCTGGCAGAACTCCCCGGCAGCAAAATTGCCGTTGTCTCTCAGCTGGGAGAGGAATTGCGCCGCTTCTTCGAACTGTTCTCGATCGTTTTGACTTTCTTTGCCGTTGAGAAGACTTGATATGGCGAGAATGGTGGAGGCCGAGAAGAGGTATTGGGTATAAAAGTAGTCGAATGTCGCAAAAGATCCGTCGATCCAGCATTCGGTCAACAGACGACACGAGTGCCTGGCGCAGCGTATGCATGCTTCTGCAAGTGTCATTGCTGTCCCAGGGATCTGTGGCTCTGGAGTTGATGGTGTTCCCCACGACGCCACGTGGGTGCGAAGGACGTGGAGTAGAATGGGACGGGTGACGCTCACGGCACACTTGGTTGTTAGTAGGATTCAAATTCACTCTGGGACATGCTCGGACTTACTTGATTGAAGTTGAGATGAAGCGAGATTGGTTTCTGCATTCTCTCCGATGTGACCTTGTGGTCGATGTGAAGCTGAGGTGGCAATTCCTCAACCCAACCGCGGAGGTCGTTCAACGCTTCTTGTACCCGGTGGGATAGCGACATCTGCTGATTCCGCCTGCGATAGATCAATGGCACAATTTTACCAAGAACCCGCGCGAGCTTGACACTGGCGACGAAGTATGATGCATCCGCAAAATCATCCGCGATACTTTCGTCAACCGTAGGGTTAGATGGAAGATCAACCTCAATGTCGACATCCTGAACGCAGACGGGATGACCCAGCTTCGATGCCCACATTCGGTCGAATATGTATGCTGTCCAGAACACCCGGTTTCTATGTTCCCGGGCGGCGACGTCTCGCAGTTGGGACTCGGGGACGTTAAGATGCAAACCCATGACGACGGCAAGTCTCGTTGCTGAGCCAGCGAAGGTGTAGGCAGTATGTCGGCGATTGAGTGCCAACGAGTAAAATGACTATATTGGTCAGGCTTAGTTAAACATGGCATTATGGTGCATGATGCCACACTTACAAGCAAGAGTCTAAGCTCAACTACGTCAATCCGGGGCCTCTCACTGACGATACGAAGCACTCTTGTGGCTCTTGCAAAGTAGCCCATCCCGGGGAAGTCTCGCTCGGATGTCGCTGAGCGTGTTGAATACATGGCGCCGATAGCGAATAATGCCCAGAGCTTACTCTTCAAAAGAGTATCACTTTCAGATGGATTCTGAAGTGTCTGCTCTAGCCCATCCAAGATGAGACTCTTGCGGATGATGTGATAGCATCGACTCACATATCTCAAGGCAACGCCAACCAGGAAGCGAGCCCTTGCAGGACTAGGCCATGGGCAGTCGACGTCAGACAACGCCAACAGTCGTTCATCAGTTGCATAGTTAACTCTGGGTATGTGGCTATGATCTCCAGTTGCTATTGCTTGTCGAAATCGAGTAGCAAATGCTGCATCTGATGCCTCGCCAATGAGAATGGGGGTGTGTGGGATGTTCATATCAAAGAACCATGGACGTTGGTCAAGTGACGGGGCTGGTACAGCAATGCCATTGTCAACAGTCTCTCTTGCTGGCACTGTGGGGATGTCAGGAAGGATGGTGGAGGCTTGAGTATGAGTGTCGGCATGTCGAGGCCCGGCATTTTGGCCCTTGAGGCGCTGGTTCTCGGCTATGAGATCATCGATATATCTGAGTGAGGAGTATTAGAGGACACAATTGGGTAGATGTAAATACAAATGCAAGCTCAGTACAACATACCGTTGGCTCACTTTGATCATACGATTTCGTCTGGGATAGGTGCATTCCGCGCCCTTACTTGCCTGGCGGCAGTTATCGCATGGGTGCCCACCTGAGCATCTCACTTTACGTGAATGACATCTAGAACACCTACAACCCAACGTCAATTACTGCAATGATCATTGACAATAAACAAATCCCGAGACTCACGCTATGGGCTTCGTCCTGGACTTCGGGTTCGAACTCTTGGAAGCCGATGCAGATACTGACAAGACCCTGTCCTCCGCACTGGACATGTCCCCTTCCGAGGCCATGGTGTTGGTCGATAAGTTTACCGAATCGGGAATGTGTCCTCGTGGGCTCCGATGTATTTCGGGAAGATGGCCAAACGCCGAGGCGGCCAGTAGATATTTCAGCGACTCAAGCCTGCGTCAGAGGGCCTGGTGAACGTGACCGCTACATTGACAGAATCGCTGGAAATAGCTTGTCAGCACTACGTCTGATAGCTTTCTTTGTCGTCTAATTCAGACCAGTTGAAGGAAGAAGTGTCAGCAGGCCCGAGGTTATCGGCAAAAATTGAATCTTACGCCGGGGAAAAGATTAGTCAGTGCCCCACGGTTCTCGGCATGATTTGAGTTTTCGCCGAGTCTTTCATTTCTGCATTATCCCCACAATATCTCCGGCTGTCTCACTGTGTCAAGTCGGCTTCATGGTCAATTGCCGACTTAGAAACATGAACAAAAGACTTGCGGCCCAAAGAAATCCACCGCTATCAGTGCAAGTTTTCCGCCCCCCGAACCGGCCTCGCTTGTGACCTACCTAAAACTCGCAATGCAAGGCCCACTTATCGACACCTTTGAGTCACAGGATACGACGAAAAAATGGTGAATTTTTTTCGGTGCCGGCTGGGGCCTCCGAATGGCGGAGTGGTTTCGCTGGGTATATACCCGGCTGGGTCCCCGAGCCATATGTGACCGCTCTGATGTTTCGACTGTAAAATCGCTGGATATCCCTTTCTTTTGGCTGTTGGTTCATTAAATGCTACGCTCGCTACCATGGCTACCCAGACTGCCGAGAAGCCGGACAAGATGGCTACCGTCACGATGCCGCAATTAAGTTCCGATCCGCTTTCCGGCCCCATCCCGGCCGCGTCCGAGCCTGCCCGGCCCGCTGCCGTTGATGATGTGGTCATGGAAATGCCCACTTGGCGCAAGTGGGTTACATTGTTCGTCGTCTGCTGGATGGCCCTGCCGGTTACTTTCTCTGGAAGCTCGATCTTGACAGCGACGAAAGAGGTCGCTGAGGATTTTGGTGTTTCAACGCATGCGATCAGCACGGCTAACGCCGGCGTTTTCATCGCCATGGCCCTGTCGGCTTTGATCTGGCTCCCAATCAGCAACATCCTGGGCCGAAGGACCGCGTACCTGCTGGCAAACTCTCTGTTGACTCTGTGCTCGATCGGATCTGCGCTGTCCAACAACTTGGCTTGTTTTACCGCCATTTGGGTCATTGGAGGAACTACGGGTCCGTTTTTCCTCGTTGCGGGACAGACTATCTTGGCGGACATCTTTGAGCCGGTGCGTAAGCACAACCAGCACAATAACAAGATCTAACATCAGCGTTAGACAACTCGAGGTACCGCAGTGGGGTTCTTCCTTGGAAGCTGTGTTGCTGCAAACACGATAGGTGGGCTACAACGTCGATTTCAAGAGACGAATTCTGACTTTTATAGCACCTTTGACTGGCGGCGTCATTGTTGCATTCGCTAGTTGGAGGATCATCTATGGCGTTCAAGCTGGAATGACTTTCATTGGCCTGATCCTGGCGTATTTCTTCGTCCCCAGAGCAAGCGAGCTCACGCACCTGAAAGTCCCCGAGAAGGCCCCTGTCCATTCTGTCAGGGAGGTGATGCATGCATTCAACCCCATGGGCGTTTTGAGGGCTTTCAAATACCCCAACATTCTGGCTGCAGTAAGCCTTCTATCCTCAATCATACTTATTCGCGCGCTAAATTTGGATAAAGAATGTCACCTGCGGCTTGCTGGGCTTCAACCAGTATGGTCTTCTTAGTTCCGTCCGACGCGTTATCAACCCTCGTTTCGGCCTGACCTCACCCTTGATCAGTGGCCTATTCTACCTGGCACCAGGCGCCGGTTTCCTGTTGGGCAGTACTCTTGGAGGAAGACTCTCGGATCACACCGTCAAGATGTACATCCGCAAGCGCAACGGACTTCGTCTGCCCCAGGACAGGTTGAGGGCCAGTTTGCCGGCAATCTTTGTAATCTTGCCGGTTGGTACGCTTTTGTATGGCTGGAGTGTGCAAAAGGAGGTTGGCGGAATGCCGCTACCTATTATTAGTTCCTTCGTGCAGGGTCTCGGACTTATGTGGTCATTCAGTGGTCTCAACACGTATTCAGCCGGTAAGTCTATGGCTCGACTACGTCACTTAGTCGTGAAGTTGCTAAGCAATATTGCAGAGGCTCTTCCGGAGCATCGCACAGCTGTGATCAGCGGCAAGTATATCATTCAATACAGTTTTGGAGCTGGTGCTGTTGGTGGTCTGGTCCCCATGATTGATGCCATCGGGGTTGGATGGGCTTTTACTATCAGTGAGTGTTGCATCTCGTTTTAATGAGAACTTTCGCTAAACAAACGTCGCAGCTGGACTCGGGGCTCTTTTAGGAGGCGTCCTAGTGTTGATGATCGCACTATTTGCGTCAAAGGCACAAAACTGGGTGGATAAGGTTGGAAGTGAAGATGATGAGTAATGTTTGGGAAAAGAATGGTTCATGGCTAGCAGTCATCACGGGGAAGATGCATATTCTAGCAAGGCGTCAAGGGATTCAAACGGGGTTTAAAATTGCATTTACAGGCACGCATTCAAGCATATCCAATAGACATGGTGGTGGTGATGGTGGTATTGTTTAATCGCCGGCACGCCCTTGTATCCGGGAAAGAGCGTCAGTGTCTAGCTAATTACATATTGCGTTGGATGAGAGATAGATAATTACAAGATTTCCAAAGTGCATGGCCAAAGCAAGCATGAAGACGGATCGCGATGAGACAAGGTCTGCCGAAGGGTTTGTCAGGTACGTTGATCTCCTAGGCTTCGTTGCAAACTCCCCTGCGACTAGTCTACCTAAGACCCGAGCTCCTTTCATTGGGTCTTCATAGAGACAGCATACTTGCTCTTCGACCGAATCCAGGGACCGTAGTAATACAGCACATATGGGATTGGCGCAAGTATCGCGGCGATGCACGCCAGAATCGTCAGCGTGTAATGCGTTCCCATCTTGTCGTAGAACGGAATTCCCACGACTGTCATACCGCCGGCCACGATGTATCTAATCAAGGCCACGAACGTAAGTGCCGAGGCCGAGTAGATCTCGTATGAGTCGATGATGTACATGTAAACGCACATGAAGATGCCCGTTACGCCGTACCCAAACATTACAACTGCAAAAATGGCCGACCAAATGCTGATGCTGGCGAAGTTGGTCCAGCCCAGCCAGAACAGGGATACGGGGACAGAAATGGCGGCCCCGAACATGGCGTACCACAATCGAATTTCCGGCTCGAATGATCCGTCCTCGGTCTGCTTCATTCTGTTCACCGTCATGCGATACACAAGTGGGACAAACGCAAAGTTGATCTGCGTCCCAACAAACATGGCAATGAAGATGATATTGGCAAGGCCTTGGTCGAGTCCGTATGTCTTTTCGAAGATATCCGGCCAGCCAACGAGGAAGGTGAAGAGAACGATATAGACGACGGTAATGTACAGCGTCATGGCGATAATGATCGGCTCAGTAAGCATGAGGAATGGCCTTGTCATGCTTGTCTTCAGTCGGGTGAACAGTGTTGCATCAACAATCTCGTGCTCGGACCGAAAGCGGTTATCCCCAGTGATGCGACGGTAGTGTGCCGCTTTCCACTGCAGCAATAACGGGCCGTATGTCTCTGGCATACACAGCCCGACGAGCACCAGTACGAGGCCGGAGCAGATCATCATCGTCCACTCGGTCCAGCGCCAGCTCACCAGAGGCGATGGTCCGATGTAGGCGCCCATCACGGCACCTATCATCGGGCCTCCGAAACAGGTGATCGCGTAAAGTGGGAAACTCCACGTCTTCTCGACGCGATTGTACATGTCCGCAATTGAACCGCCGGAGCATACAAGTGGCGTGGAAGCAGAGCAACCTGCGAGAAATCGGAACACAATTTGAGCGCCAAAGTTGGGAGCCAAACCGGATGCCATGATCCACAACATGAAGACACCCATTGAGACGATGTAAACGGCATTGCGGCCAAAGGTCTCCGAGAAAGGACCCGCAATGAGCGAGCCTACACCCATGCCAACCAGGTAAAGGCCTAAAGATAGATTGTTAGCAAAATTCTAGCCGAGACACACCGACTGGTTTCCTACCTGTCGCCATAGATTCGGCGACTTCACTGACACCCAAGTCTTTCGCAGCTTGCGGGAGCACGGTCGCATCGATACCGGAAGCGGCGCCGACGAAAAGCGCAATCACGGAGATCTGGAGCGTCACGCCGACGCGTCTCGCCAAGGACCAGTTGTGAGGGTCGAGGGGATCATCCGGTCCCGCCCATCCGACAACAAAGACCCGGCCGCCATGACCCTCGTGGGCGGTGCGGTCTCGGACTTGGATGCCGGTGAGAACCCGACCGAGAGCAGTTCCTTCGGAATACTGGGTCCGCGTCGTACCCACGCGTTCGATGTCTTCGTCATTGCTGGACTCGGCGCTGCTGTCGCTGGTCGGCTCTAGGACTTGGCCTGGCCTCTCTTCTGGGTGCGCTGGATGAGCCTTTTCTTCGTCGAAAATTTGACCTGTTTTGGGACGTTGATGACTTGCCGGTTGTGAGGAAGACGCTGCTGCGCCCATGTCTCTGTCGATCTGAGCCTGGGCGGCGACCCCTGCCCGCCTATATTGGAGGAGCGACTGCATCGTCTGGGCTGCTCTCCGCTGTGACCGGGGAATATTTGGCCACCCGCTGAAATGAATGTTGTCTGGGGAGAGTTGGCGTTATCTGGTCAGAGTGATGTTCCTAGATCAATGCAACGTGAAACTTGTTGACCTATGAGCGTTTCTTGAAAAGATGATGACAGCTCTGGGGTTGAGTCATGATTGTGATGCAAATCTTCGCAACAGATTAGTGACCTCATCCATGGACCCTCACTGGAGCCCATACCATTATTAATCTGCTCGGGTTTTCCATGAACGGCAAGTTTTTATCGCCCTCTTGGGCTGATTAGCATTCATTTCCGCGTTATTTCCACGGCTATCAAGGAAGAGCGGCGTCACGATGCCTCTAGTCCGTTGAGATAAGGGGAGCTCGGGCTTAGTCGGCACTAAATCTCGCGTGCCGACGTACCTAACATTTTTTTTCATTTCTTTTGCCGTTTGAACCTCAGAGTTCGCAGGCGCAAGATCGGGATCAAATGCTTGTCTGTAGCAAAGTCTCCGCCCGCTACGGGCCGCTGCCGAGCACCAAACATCGGAATCTGAGACCGGGTGCTGCCGACATGCCGACTTGTTGTGAAATTCAAGTTCCACTTCACCATTGCCTCGCATGTGGCTCAAATTTAATCCTGCCTTGACAATCGAGTCCTTTCAGGTGAAGACAGAAGTGACGCTACACGAGTATTATCTCCTCCGGCTCGTTTTTGAAGAGATCCATCCCCCCTTTATGTGCAAAGAGGACAAAAGCTCCAACTCGCGCGTAGTTTCCGAGCTCCTCCATGGGATGAATAGCAAGACCCCAGCCAGTCCGCCCGTGCATTGGATCCGCGCAGTACTTGCACTTGTCGATGCTCTCATAGCTGCTGGCAAACGAGCTGTCGCCTAACTCCGCGTCACTCGGTACCCAGTCGTCGTAGTCCTCTTCATCACAGTCCGCAAGCCACTTCATTTTGCCCCATTGCGACGTTGGCGAGCAACAGCTGGATATCAAAAATAGTTGCATGCTCTCTGGTCTCTGCACTGAAGTCTCGCTGACGCCCCAGTCCAGCATGCAGGTTCCGATTCCGCCTGAGAACTTCCCGTAGGACGGACGACAGTCACCGCTGGGCCCCAAAGCTTCTCTTCCGACATCCGAAGGAAAAGCGCACATTTTACCCCTCAGTCGAAGAAAGGCCCCGCTAACAGATCCGAAGGTGTTGCTACCTTGGAGGTCCATGCGGTAGTCTATCAGGGCAAACTCGGGGCGGACGTGGCTCGGCTGCGTGACAACTTCGAAAAACGTCTTTTCTTTTTCGTCAGCGGCAGATGTCGCCTCTTGAGCAGCGACAGACATTGAAAATTGCCTGTCAGGCAGATTCTCGTAGCGTGCTGTTCTCGATGCCCAGCTCCATGAAGGAGCGATGTACGGATCTGCGTGCTGCAAGCTGTGTACTAGTGAGGCTAGGTCGCCGGCTAACGGCCGTGAGATCTCCCAAACCAGCTGGTGGTGGAGATCATTTTTCCACAGACCTGCAAGATATGTGTCTCCTGTGATCGTCGAGAATCCCTGAGCAAGACCGGAAAGCCCTGGGAAAATGTCCTCTCGATATGTCCAGATCCTACTCTGGGCTTCATTCACTGAGGTCCATTGCCAGTATGCTTCTTGCACGCTCTCCGCTGAGTGGATTGTGTCGGCATCACAGTTCCGAGAGCCTGATTCATCACAGATCTCAATGGACCATGCATTGCATCTGTGGCAATGTGCCCGTTCTCGGAGACTGTCTTAGTTTCACAGACGAAATGGCACATAGAAGGCCCAAATACGATCATGCGCGGTGAAAGGACCAGCTCTTGAAAGGTCCAGCCTCTATGATCCCACGAAGAGCGTTGTAGATCCACGTAAAGTGATGGGCCGGGACGAGGGGCCGCCATCGCAAGTTCGTCAAGATCCGTGGAAGATAGAATGAGCCTGTAGGAGCCCTTGATGTGCTTGCGGCGCGATGACTCAAAATGGACGTCGAGACCTCTGGGCCGTGTTCCGAGATAGCCTTCCAGACAGGACTGCGAAGAAACAGGGCAGATGGCCACGGAGCAAGAATAGTACACGTGGCCCATCATCTGACTCTCATGGTCCCAATCTTCCTTGTCTCCTTGGATGATACAAATAGCGTCAACCCAAAGGTAACGAATACCGAGCGCCCAGCAAACCTTGACTGTGTCCCGCACGACAGGACTCAAGGAGCTAAGCGGCATTCCTTGACAGTGAGCTGCAATGGTACTTCTCGTAGTTTTTACCTGCTTCAGAGCGTCTCTCTTTGGTCCCCAACAATAGCTCAGTGCTGCATACTCCAGATCATCGATCGATTGCACCATGAAAGCGTCTTTAGTGAGGACGAGTCGTGGGACATCCACCTCGCTCTGGCCGACGTCAATCAGCCTAGTTGGTAAGAATTGCGATGCTGGTTTGATGTGGTCGCATTTGTCATCGCAGCTCCGAAGCTCTGACTTGAGCCATTCCACAGTGTCCGGGTCCAAAGGCTCTGGGGCGCACTTTGCGTCCACCCTCAGCCATTGAAGCAGGTCATCTTTCGCAGAATCGTTAGAAGCGGACTGTATCGGATGAAGCTGAGTAACCTACTGTTGCTGGTCTCAATGTCAAAATTCAGAACTGCAAGCTGGGTCGAGCGTGTCCCTCCCTCGACCTTGTATGCCTCGCACCTCCAGTAAGCCAACCCAGGATCTGTGACAGAGACGTCATTTGCATCTCCTTGTCCGCCCCATAGATATCCCCCGTTAACAAGGATTTCGCCCTTGTATCCCATGTTCCGCTGGAGGAGCTCTTCTCGGATGAAGCCACACATACGGCACCCAGCCCTGGCAGATTCAGCCATTCCGGGCAAGTCGGGCAGTGTATCTTTCCAACTGCGAACAGGTTTCATGATGATTATCTTTCCTCCTTCTCGGGAATGTCGCAATGTTGGCTCATTGTTCCAGTTCATGCCTTCGGAAAAGCCATCGGCGCTATCGTCAAAAATGATAACCGAGCACCGTTCGCAAAAACTCACATTGCTTGGGCCATCGAGTTCACATTGGTTTTGGCCCATATCTTGTTGATGCGTGTTGAAAGAGTGGCGACCAGAATTGTGTTCAATACACCGCAAGTGAGTGGAAACATGGACGGACGTTCGTTAGGAATGATCCCTGCGGATAAGCACTTACAGTTAGGGCACTTTGATGCAGGTTGATGGGGTGTCGTGTGGGAGCAAATCAGGGAGAACGGTCCTTTTGTATCTGGGGAGGAACGCCCGTGGTCCCATCTGCAGGCTGAGGGACGGAGGGTCCGCTTTAACTAGCGAAACAGCCATGGATAGATAACAAGGAGGGAATTGAACGCAGTGCAGTGTCAGATATTACTTTTTGATTTTGATGTTCATGTTTACGTTGAGAAAGATGCCGTCATAACCACGCTTCCTTTTTGTAGGCTGAGATCGAACATCTATTCACTAGGTACCATCATTGTACATAATCCCTGGTATTGCAGTAACAGGTGCCAAGCTATGCCATACCTCGCCATTATTTTACCAGCTTGCTGCAGGCTGACTTCCTGCTAGCGCGATACAACAGTCAAGCGGCAACTGACACGTTAGCGAGATAACCCACCAATTTGCGATTTAAAAAGCGATCATAATTTATGCTAAGATGGTGGAACACCTCAATCAGTCTGCATATGCTACCAAGTTCTCCTTCAGATTGCAGACTTTCCGAGGTGTGGCCGTACTAACCGATGTCAAGAGGATTGTAAAATTTCGGGTCGCCAGTGACTACGTGTGTTTTCCTATTCTTCCCAAATGATGCGACTCCCAGATTCGATGATATCACAACATAACTATCAACGACGAAAGACCAAAGGTTGGTATCGTAAGGCGGCCGGACAATTCGATCAGCCCGCCCGCCGGAAAACCCTATCGCGGAGTACTGGCAGCAGGGACAATTAGCTGGCCCCTGGTTTTCATCTAATATCCGACCTCTTCGCAGTTCAATCATAATGTGTCTTGAGCGTGGGGCTCTCATTACGTACCTAACTGTAATTTGGCCTTCCGCGATCTATCTCGGCGGTCGCATTTGGCATTCGCTGTTCTACGAAAGGTTTTGGTAGCTAAAGTCTGTGGCAAAAGCATCAGTGATCAAATCGCCAGCGCATCCAGACGGTCTCTATGAGGCCATCGTGTTTCTTTTTTTGATTGTCGCGTAGTTAAACCACGACAATAATGTAAAACGTTCTAGTTATATTGAGAGTGCAGGTTGCTTTCATTTGATTTTTAGTGATTGATCAGGCGGGTAAAGTGAATATGAAGGGGACGGCGGCCTGTCTTCCAGTCCATACAGCAATCCCTTGTAGGTGCAGGAATTAGTAGGAAAGGTCTTTTTTGAAACATAGCGATAATTGTGATGGGGGTGGTGGGACAAAGCCCTCGTATCCATCGACGATGTCTGTTGCTAACCACCTTGTTCTTTCTTCAGGCTTGGACGGCGGCTTCGGCAATGCTTTCAGTCCTCTGCATCTGTAGCAATAACGTACGAGCTGGGCTACCGAAGCTGCCGGCGGTGAACGCCTTCCGCGGGGAGTCGTAACTGGATCCACTGTTGCCAAAATTGTTCTCGATCTGAGTCGAACGACGTCTGGGGTGGCGCCACGATCTGAACGACGATAGCCACTATCTGTAACGAGCTCGCTTTTTCGGTCTTTTGTTAGACGTTTCATGGAATCGTGCGAGCTTCTCGTTGTTGTCTACTGCTATTGTGTTCATGACTCGCCCAGAAGTTTGTGAAATGAATTGCGGGAAGCTCGTAAAGTCGGCTTATTCAACGAGGAGATTGGCTCGCTTGATGAACTGTTATAAAGTCTCTACTATTTTCGTCCCATAGTCAAATCCACTCAAACCAAGGACTTGCTATATTCACATTACCACATGGTCATCACCATCACTTCATCAAATCATTAAACCTCTTCAACATGTTCAAGAGCCCTGCGACAACCTTTTTGCTGGCTTTAATGGCGGCTGGCGCAGTTTCAGCCCAATGCAGACCCGGAGGGTCCAAGACCATTCCCTGCTTTGAACAGTCTGGAGGATTCTCGTGCAACGAAAAGAAGCTACCAGCTCTGCCTTGTTCTCCTGGAACCAGGCTTGGGGCTTATAAGCAAGCAAGCTTTGATTGCAACAAAAGCAACACTTGCAACTACTCGGTAAGGGACTTTATTCTAGAATGCCTTGCATCTTGGCTTCAGCACGTTACTTCGAAACTGACGATTATAATGCAAGTATACTTGCTGCACCAAGTAGTCAGCAAGTCTGGTGTAGGGGTGCGGAATACTTGAACAGAAAGACAGCAGTTGGATATTGACTCACACTCATGTTAACGATGATGACTTTTGAAAATGGAATGATGTTATGAGCAGGCATTGCGCAAATCCCGCGGACACTCATAGGGGAAGATTCAACAGTTGCTAAAATCTATCAGACTCACATATCTCAGTTCGAAAGTGGCTATCTCGTTTTGTAGAACGTGTTCGCAGACTCATGTGAGCGTAACACCCTGGACTGGAAAGCCATCACCATTAGGCAGCAACTGATGCACTAACGAGGAACACTGTCGGCGCTAAAATTACCTCTTCTCATCCTGGAATATGCTCTTCTGCTGAATAACTTCTGGAACAGATGACTGCAATGACCATAGTTCGGCGATAATATGTGTGTCACCTAGGAAGCTGGCTATACACAACCGCTTCTAGCCGCACCATGACCACCAAGGGTCGGGCAGGGAACAGGCATGTCACAGCGAGACTTAACGAACATGAGCACGTCTTCTTTCTTTAATTCACACATTCACACTGCAAAAACAACAGATATTTGATTTGTTTGTTTGCTGAAAATGAACAGTCGACTGAAGAATTAGTATGTATTGATACGTCATATTTACTTATCGACTTCAATCTATTTATAGAACTTTTGGTATCGCAATAAGCGAGTCCAGATTGATCTGGTTACTCGTAACTACTTAATGCAGGCTGACTCTCTTCTCGGACCACCAATCTATTTGACGTCAAGCAATAACACCTCATTGTTCTTGGTGAAGTCTTTGTAAACACTACATCTTTTCATTCCGCAAGCTCCTTTCGCGATGGCGCAGACGACAAGATCGGATATGGGTTCATTTGTGTCCTTGGGGAAGAAGGATCGAAAGTAATCGTATCCCCTTCCCAGTTACGGACGTCCATTCACAGATCTAATGCTGACCGCAATGTTTTCAGACCCAGCGCTCCATGCCTAACCTGGAAACTTGAAGCCGGCCAGCGCCTTTCGCTCAGCACGCCGTACCCGATCATGAGCACCATACACCGCGCCGCAGACGATGATGCCAAGGGCAGACGTTGTGTCTTCCACTGGTCCATGTACACCAACGCATTTGCCGAGAACGGGTGCATTCTCGTGCGCCACAAAGATAACGGCATCTTCGAAAAGGTACTCGTGGACAACAAGTCGGGTCTCGTAGTATTACCAGAGCAAACTATCGACAGCTTGATCGTATCCGGACAACATCAAGCTAACCTATTTGAACTCGGGCCCGGAGAGCAGACGAGCCCGACCAGACTGGATCTCCCTGAGCGATACTATCGCGTACTGAAGGCAGGCGAGACGTACTCGCTGGTCTTTCCAGGAGCTGAGATTGGTATGTGGGCCTGGGGCAGCATCCAAGACAATGTAGGACTTGAGATGAAGGCTGGGACGCTACTTCCATCAGGACTCAGGTCGCGACCGCGTGCCAAAAAGGGCCAAGGTCAGCCCCAGCTGATCATGCCCGGGGGAGCACTCCTCACCTTCACGGCAGTGGCAGAGGAGGTAGCCTGGCCTGAACGTGCGGCCAGAGAAGCACAGTTGGGATTCGTGGCGGCGAACACGGAGGAGCAGAGGTGGCGAATGATGCAACAGGCAGCAGCTCGCCGCAAGGCGGAATCGCCTGTGCCGCTGGCCCCCTCTGATCGAATGTGAGTATCCCCGATTATTTATGCATGGTGTTTTTACACGAGCCAGGCGTCTAATGTTGCAGCAGTCCCGGGGCGCCAATGTTCTCGGCGTCACTTCGGTGTCCGCCCACACTGCGAGGCCGCGGATACTTCGATGTCGAGATCGTGATCAAGTACGAAGGCGTCGAGCGGAGTGGTGATCAGCCTGTGACATTCCATTGGTTATCTCTGGTTTCTGAGCAACAGCCTGGAGGATTTCAACTCTATCGCCGTCGGCGAGGTGATGCTCCCGGGGGTAGCAGTGCTGAGAGCGGTACCTGGGAATCCTGCGAGCTCGAAGAGACCAGTTTTGGTTTCATGATCGTCGACGAGCCGGACATTTCCGTTCGTGTTGGGCAGCACAACCACTTCACGAGCTTACGGCCGGGGGAGACCTGGACAACGACCCAGACCCTCTCTGGAGACGACACGGAGTTGCCTCGGGATATGGCCCCAGGTGACGTCTTTCGCTGCACTTTTGAGGAGGCTGCAGTTGATTGGTGGGATTGGGGAATCATGGAGGATCATGCAGAGACGGTGGTTAAGCTGCCTTGTTATGAAGCTGGAAATGTCACCGAGCCATCTGATAATGGAGGTCGGCCGAAGCTGGTAGTTTCTAGCGCGAAGCCAGTCGAGTTCGCGATAATCGAGTAGTTACAGGTAGTCAGATCTTGGAATTTAGCGCATTGCCTGTGGAAATCCTTGCCAACAGATTCTCAATCTGCCTAGAAATGCGATTAGAGTAAAATATATTCATTCGTGTTCGCGCCTTGCAATTTGGCCTCAATTGAGATATTTAGGCAGTCCCCGCGACTTCAGATCAAAGGCTCTCTTTCGCCGTTTGCGCCTTGAACTCCCGCATGCCATCCATTGTGCTGCATGGCAATGTACAAAAGATCCGCCTGAGCGATCACGAAGATAATGTAGTCGATGAGCACAAACCCGATCATCTGAATCCAGGCGAGGAACGCCCTCCCGAAAATCGGAAAGGGCCAGACCAAGCGACCAGGCCACGCAACTCCCACGATGAAAAACACTACCGCCTGCGCCGCGAGGCCCACAACGCTCAGCGAACCGAGTCCTGAGCCTTCAGGGCGCGCACGAATTGTACGTGCTTCCGCATATAAAGCAGCGATGCCAAAGATTATGATGATCGGATTCAGAAAGTAGGTGTGGAAGCCGAGGAACAGAGCGTCAAACCACCTGCGGCCTTCCCTAGATGATGGGCTGGCTGTGACAATTATGACGGGGACGAGAGAGATGAGTAGGTAGGTCGTGTAGATAGCAGAGACTTTGGCGGGCACGCCGCGAGGTTCATCGCTTGGATAAAACACGATGCATGAAACGAGACTATGGTGTCCAAGTTCTTTGTTAGCAACCTGATGATTGTGCAGCGTCGAGGGATATGCGTACATCAGCGCCCATAGAGCCCAAACGATGGCAAACTGGGCGAGGTTCAACCAGTCGCCGAGGGATGCGGGCTGGTGCACGAAAACATCGCTGTCTTCGACGCCCGTCAACAGGGTAAGGTCGATCGTGAGTAGCTCAGTCGCGACTAAGAGGTTGAAGAGGACGTAGTAGAGGCTGACTCCTGAGCTGTCACGACGCGACCACAACCGCTGGAGCTGAGGCAGGAACGATGCGAATGTGAGCAGTAGGAATACACTGAAACGCGAAGTTCGCCGAGTCAGAGTCGCCAACCTGTTCCCAGGAACATGGGGTTTGGAGAAGTAACGCACATTCTGAGCCAGTTCGGGACTGCCATATTGAGTATAGATGGGCTGGATGTGTCTTGGTTCGGAAGGTAATGCAACGGAAAAGGACCGGACGTGTGCGATTATGGGGAGTCCAAGTTCGTGTTATCGAGAGATTGCTGCTGAGAGCGAGTGGAGGTTTATGTTGAACTCCCGCTGCGCCGTTTGCTCCCTCCGCTCCCACCATCTCCTCCTTTGTTTCAAATTGATGTCAGCCTTACCCGGCACCTGTGTTGGCCGCCCCGCGCCTCCCGTCTGCATGTACAGCCCGAATCCTTCGGCGAGGCGGGATGGCTATGCGCGGCATTTTCTCAGGAACGAAACCCGGCTCTGACCAATACAACCCGCGTTTGGATGGAGCTTGTTCTGCCGATCGTCGTGTGATACATATTCTAGTGCTGACTGGCTGAATAGAATGGCTGGAAGAAGTGGCCTTGGCTCCCGGCCCGCCCTCGGCCAATACTACCCCACGATTACTCCCCCACAGTAAGCGCCCGGAGGTTGTGAACATTTGCGGTATTGTCTCACCACAAAATATCATGATGTTTTGGTCAACGTGAGGATTGACAGGGTTGAGAAGAGAGTTACGAATGCCCGAATACAACTCTCAAGCTAGGCAATCCAAGTTGGCCTTGCCTTGGCCAAGAGCCTTGCATCCCGTCACGCCCCCAACATTTAATTATTCTCACTTGGTTATGCAAGTTAAATTAAAAATTACTGAGGTTCTTCCTATTCAATTGCATACTTCCTGGTCTTGTTATGATCTGCGGCAACTCCATCAGCCCACTCCTGCGTCGAGATGCCCGCTTCGTGAGGTGCCATGAACAGCAAGTTGAGAGTTGAGTTGAGGAATACTGCGTATGATCCTAATTATAGCATGGCTGGTTGCAGTTGGGGTCTATGGCGGTTTGTTAGTTTACTGCGGCATCTGGATATCAGCTTCGTGAAGGCTCGTGATGTGGATGTCAGTTAGGCACAGAGGGAGAGGAAAGACGGCAACTGTACAGGAGTTTCTAAAGTATTTCATTGATTCAATTGCGATCTAGAATCGTATATAAGTCTCTCTTAATGCCCAGGTAATTCTCTTTCCAAGTCACAGATCCAAGGCAAGAGGCCAGCATCAACTGGTCATTCCATCTCTCGTTCAGTTTCCCACAATCGTTCAGTGCCTGAAGAATCTCTTCAGCATGAATCTCTTGTCACCCTTTCCCGCACTTTTGGTACTGGTCGCCTCCCATGTTGCCGTTCACGCATCACCAGTCGATGCCAGCAATAAGGGCAGCGGCTCGCATCAGCTTCTTGCACGAGCTGACCCTCCCGTCATGGTGCCCGTGAACTTTGCCACGGGCCAAGGTGAGTGTAGTGACGAGAGAAAGACTATCATCCGCACCGAGATGTCGTGGGCGTATGCGATGGCCATCGAAGCGTACAGCGACCCGCAATTCGGCGACTACTACAACCACTTCTTCTCCCAGAGTCTTCGAGACCAGGCCGACTTTGGTGATAAGGTCAAGGAGCGCTATCGTCGCATGGCAGACAGTGAGTACACTATCCGCACCTGATGAGAGTCAGCCGATGTTGGCCTGTGGAGAAAGATGCAGGTACTGACGTGGGCATGTTCACCTTCTAGTCCTCAGTGGTAGATCGCCTGAGTTTACCGTCACGGTAACCTGCGACGAAACCAAAGAAGGGTGCTGGAAGAAAGGCTGGTGGGCTTCCGTGGGTAATCCCTTACGACGAATAGTCTGGACTGATTTACTGATGCAAATGGGGATCGCCAGATGAACGACAACTTGCAGGTGATGAACGTTTGCGACGCGTTCTTCAAAGACAACGGCGGTTTCCTCAGCGATTCGACATCAACGACGCTGGACGCCTGCGATAACGATGTCATGGATCTTCGCTATGCGCAGCGGGCCAAATCTGGCATCTTACTCCACGAGATGACCCATACATCTTACGGCGTGAACAAAGAATCAGGGTATGTAGCTCACCTCTCAAAACCACCTCTCACCATTCACGTGGGACCTTGCTGACGGTATACTGTGATCAGCGCTCTTGACGTGGCTTACGGCTACAACGGCTGCACTGCACTCGCAAGGGGAACCTTCGACAGGTCCTGCGTCTCATACAAGGCAAAGCCCAAGAAATCAGGAACCCTGCCGACCCCTGACAAGATCATCTGCCAAACCACCAACTCAGACGGCGTAATTGTGGAGGGTATTTGCCCCGCGGACTACAGCGAGAACAATGCCGACACGTACTCGTTCGTCGCCGCCGGCATCTTCTTCAGCAAGCGCTGCCAGAAGGTGATCCCCTACCCCGCCACCACAGGCCCGCCAGCCAGCGGAGGCGGCACGAAGAGACAGGTCATCGACTCGTGTCCCATGGCCGACTATGTCGTCTGGGACGGTGACGACGAGAGCGCGAGAACACGTGTGGCCGGCTACGCGCACTTTGGCGACTCGTACGCCAGCGGCATGGGCACGGGGACGACGTCGGGCGACGCGTGCCGTGTCGGATCTAACAACTACGGCGACCTCATCTACAAGTGGCTCAACGACGATTCCATCGCGTGGGAGGGCCCCAAGTCTTGCTCCGGCGACACGACGGTCGAGTTGATGCAGAAGCTCGACGCTTGGAGTACGGCCGCGGACACCAACGTCGTCACGCTCACCATCGGCGGTAACGACCTCGGCTTCTCGGACCTAGTATGGTACTGCATCATCACCCCGAACACGGCTAGACTGGGATCGACGAACCGCAAGAACTGCGAGGAGGCCCAGGAGAAGGCTTTCGCCATGATCCAGGATGAGGGCGACGACGGCTTCAAGGCGAAGCTGAAGGCCGCTTATACGAAGGTCTTGCAGAAGGGCCACGACGCTGGCACCGACATCATGCTATACGTCGCCGGCTACCCGGTCTTCTTCAACACATTGACAGAGGACTGCAAGGACTCCTCTTTCCACTACTGGTGGGGCGGATACAAGCCTTCCTCCGACTGGCCCCTCAACCGCATCGTGTACCTCACCAAGAAGCTGCGCAGCGAAATGTTCGAGCTCGTCTACCGGACGAACATCGCCATCAGCGAGGCGGTCGACGAGGCCAACGAGGAGTGGGGTGAGACCGCCGTGCGCTTCATCAACATCGCCAACTCGTTCGACCCGAGGGACGGGATCGACCACAGCTGGTGCTCCAGCGACGACGTCCACGAGCCGGACGAGAACCGGGAGGACACCTGGTTCTTCCTCAGCGGCTGGAAGGACTTCGATGCGGAGTCCGCAGCGGCGGTCCGGTCCCGAGCCCAGGACGAGGCCGAGGCGAAGGCCCTCATCCAGGCGGGCAACGCCACTCTGCCGGATGCCAAGGAGTGCGAAGGCGTGACGGGATCGTCTGGAGGCGACCCATGGAAGTTGTGGCAGTGCCGCATGGCCGAAGCCGTCGCCGAGGACCCCAGCGGCCCGGCGGCCGCGAGGTTCAATGCTACGAACCGTGCTCTCGGCGGTGGCAACATGACCATCCAGGACATCGACTGGTGGGTTCCCACGCGCCAGATCAAAACGTTCCACCCGAGGACGCGCGGCATGATTGCGTACCGGGATGCCATTATCCACGAGATGCAGCTCTACGGGCAGATCTGAGGACGCGAAAAGCATGTTTCTTTCTTTTCTGGACTCTCCTTGACCTTTCCCCTTTTCGAATCTCTCTGTCTCTCCTTTCTGGTGCCTATTTCTCTTCTAAACATCCTAGGAAGAGCATATTCTGTAGATACTGCTAGACCATATTTACCTTGAACAAGACTTCTTATTTCTTTGTATAAGACCAGGTCTTGACGGTTATCCCTCATCGGGCGATAATTAAATTCTTTACGCATGATTCTACCGGTCTCAATACAGCCTTTAACACTGACCAGTATTGCGGTTTACTTCTCTCCAAGGCAGAAACTCTGTATAGACGGCTTGGAGTGCTGCACTTTAGCGTGCCCGACAAGGGCGAGCTTGGAATATGGCTTCAAATTATTGCGGTGCGTGAGGTGCGGACATAGTAAGTGACGAAATCAACTTTCATAGTATTTTGTTAGGAACAAAGTATGATTACGATTATAGTCAGCTCTTGCCCCGTAAGACATCTCTCAAAACGCCAAACTCCTGCCAATTTACGCGCCGCCGTAGGAAAGCTTGAGTCATCAAAAAATGTAGGATCATGAAAAAGATTTCTTCCGGAGTCCACTGTCAAACGGCAAAGCATTTTCTCCCCCGGAGCTTTGATACTTGTTCCAAGCCACGCATCCATCTCGGACAGCCGTTGGAATGTCGTACGCCTGTACCGCCTTGGGCTTCACCAGGAAGTTGGCAATGAGACCTGGGCTGGCATGCCAAGCAGTATGACAGTGAAAGCTCCAGGTACCGGGGTTCTTCGTGTCGAATTGAACAACAAGATGGCCGTTTCGACGAAGAAGCTCCGTATCGGAGCGAGCTGGGTTCTTCTTGTTGGTGATGGAGCCGTTCCAAATGCCGTCGCCCTCGGCGAGGATCTGAAAGTTGCCCCCGTGGATATGCATAGGATGAATGGAGAATGTGTTTTGAACGATGACTCGAACGTGGCGTACGTCATCCGGCACAGTTGTGAGGATGTGCTGCGGCTGGGAGAGATAGTCCGTTTTGCCGTCGGCTGCCTCCAGTAAGAGAGGTCGACTCCAGTCTGCTTGGAAGGAAACATTGTTCATCAGCCACAACCAGTTGCCGGTTGCATTTGTCTTGTAAGACACATTGTAGAAGACGGTCATGTCAGGCTTCGCGGCGCGCTTTCTGAAGAGCGGCTTCACCTTTGGTAAGTCATACTGCAACACCCTGTCAGTATAATGTACATAGCAATTCCGGGTTCAAGTACGACTTACATGGCCACAAGATGAGTTGGTAAGCTTATAAGGAATTTCAAGTGCGGCGGGAACGGGTACAGCGGCTGGCGAAGCCTGGTCATAGAAAATAGTCGCGATAGTCTCGTTGACGTATGTGGTCGCACATCGCGATCTCATGCGCATGGCATACGCAGAGGTGGGGTCACCGGTAGCCTTGACGAGCACCTCAGCTCTGCCACCTACACCGAGAGCGATGTAATCGACCTCGTATGGTTCGACAGGCGTCCAGTCCATCGTTGTCACAATAAGCTTGTGGTTGTCAATCGAAAAGACTTGGATGGCCTGGGCACCGGTGTTGATGAGGCGCAGCTTATGGGTCTTGCCAGTCTGGAACATGAACTGTGGCTTAGGAGCATTGTCGTGGCATGTGGCGTCGGTGATAGAGGGAAACTGGTAGGGCGACAGAGAACAATCGTACGGATTCATGCCGTTGATGAGCTGGTTGGCCGAATGTGGGACTGTCACGTTTTCATCAGTACTAGTCGAGATGGCGCCCTCTGCGATGCCTTCGTAATCTCGGTGGTAGAAGTCGGAAAGCATAATGGGGCCGAGATCAATATCGTAATCGACGAACGTTGGACCGTGAATAATGATTGGCCCCCAAAGCCCTCCAGCGTATTGAAGTGCATGATGGCCGTGCCACCAACTTGAGCCATAGGTGGAGGCCTTCCATCGGTATGTGAAGCTTTCACCGGGCACTATTGGGCACTGGGTGATGCCAGAGACACCATCCATCCACGGGGTCTCTTGCTGGTGGATTCTATGCGGTCGTCAGTGAACGTCTCAAAGCAGGCTGAGCTTGGAAACTCACCCATGCCAGTGGATAGCTGTGCCCTCTTCCGGACCAGTGATGTTATTATGGACTGTCACCTCGACGATGTCACCCCAATTCGCCTCAATCTGCGGCCCAGGAAACTGTCCGTTCACAAGGAGAAGTTCCTGTTCTGCAATGCAACAACGACTATGTTAGAAACGGGACGGTCCGAGTGAAGGATTGCGCAATGCGACATACCGAATCCATCAGGTGCTGCCCAGGTTCTCTCCACCGTCCACTCATACTTGCGAACAACGCCTGTGTCAGGCACATTTTCCGGGTTTGACTTGCACGTGCGGCTACCCCACGGGGCTTCCTTCTTGTCTCCGGCGGGGTCGTAGTCTCTCCATCGAGGCAAGCCGGTTGCAGCTACGTAAGATACGGAGGTCTGTGTGCGGGCTTCTTGTGGATGCGCTTCGGCGGAATGTGGGAGGCCAGAAAGAAGACCGAAGAAGCTGGGGAGGTTAGCGCCGGCGATTGAAATCGGCCCCCAGAGCCGAGTCGGACCACAGAACATGAACATACCTTAGCGCCGCTGGTACCGACAACTTCATTGTACCGACTTAGGTACACGATAGAGAAAAGCAGTTCCTTTTGCGGACACAAACCAATTGCGTAGAGAACACAGTTGATGATGGTCAGACTCGGTGTTCCATGGCATCTCAAGGCACACGAACGTCTGACCTTTATGTTATTCCAGGAAACCCCGATGCACGATGCGGACGGGCCGGACTAGTCGGCGACAATTTTCTAGATGCCAGCAATGCCTGCGGCTGAGAACACCTCGCCAAAGCCACAATTTAACTCCATGCCTGAATTAGTTTCCGAGGTGTCCACGACCTGGTTCTAGGACATCGGGTAGGTTCGTGGCGCTAAGCATGCCAAGCGCGGGAGCGAAAGGGAAGGATTTAACTGTTTAGACCAAGACTATGCTCAGCTCGGGCGACCCGACTCTGGGGTCCGAATCGCGTGTCTTGGAACGTATCCTCAAAATGCGGTCCAAAAACGCGTTGGGAACAAGAAAGCCTAGGTTTGTCTTACGTTTGCGTCGTGGCAATGGCTGCACCGTCGTGGAGCTACTGCAAAACTGGTTGGGTTAGCCAGCGCCACGGTATCCCCTTTGGACGCATATCCCGGAACGGATTAAGCGCAAACTACCAAAGAAGTAAAGCAGGACAGACGCGTTCCAGACGCAAGTCAATATGCGTTACATTCAGTTTCTGTAGAGACCGCAGATACGAGCTTATCCAATGCAGCCCGAAAACAGCTTGCAGGGCTGAGCCCACGGGATAGAGTAATGGTACGACCATGGAATAGCGTACATCCTTGTCGAGTGTCTTGGGCGGAAAGTCCAGGATGACTCAGATATCACAGCCCCCGAAGGTACCAAGAGCTCCAGATGATCTGACGACGTTGGAGGCATGCATGATGATCATACCAGACATGCGCTAGAGTCTCACGAGGCATCACAAGGCATCGTTGGAAAGAATGAGCTTTTCACTGCTGCGGTAGGATTCACACTCTATGCTACGTTGCAGGCAGGAACCCGACGGTGTACAAGTGACGGATGATCTACAACCTTGCATGATTGCAAGTTCTTTCCAGCGCTGTCATGCCTGGTAGAACATCACCGAAGAACTACTGTCTTGGGACCGTTGAAACTCGGTTGGGACGCCACCATTGTGAATTCTTAAATGCAAGTCATATCAATCTATGGGCGTGTTATACCCAGAAGAAATACCCAAAAACTCCAGAAACATGCTAGACCCCGTGTAAATGCATCAGTAAAACCCAGCCCTAAAACAAATTAATCGCTCAACGCCTGCCGTCCACGAAATTCCAAGCTGCCGTGTTGCAAAAGAAGTTTACGAATGAGTGATTCTCCAGAAATCCTTTTGGCCAACCTGCTTGATTTTCGCAAGAGCAACCAGAAGTCCACCAACAAGCATGGTCGTGCCAGCAAACAGCTGCGCGTACAGAAAGTCGCCTTTTCCGAGAGTAACGAGGCTTCCACCGATGGGTGGACCAGCCAAGCAGGCAAAGCTGACGACAGTAAAGACCATGCCGATTCTGACGCCTAATTTTGACATGTCGGATGTGACCTCGCCCATGGATGCCGTGAACAGAGTCTGCACCGCATTTACGGTGAAGGCGTAAGCAATGACCCAGACAGTGAGACCAGTGGTGGAGTGCACGCCGATCCATGCATAGACGTTAAGGCTGCTAAGGAGGGTCGAGATGACCAGGGTCCTCAGAGGCTTGATAGACCTGTCGGCAAAGTACGGGGGAATCAGGCGTCCCGTGATGCCTACCGCAGACATGATGATCAGAATCGTCAAAGCGCCATTGTCATCAAGACCAAGGTTCTTGCGGCCGAAAAGGGGGACCTGCAGAGGAGTTAGCACCAAAGAGTATTATTTCGCACATCCAATCAAGCCTGCTCACATAGTAATATGCAAAGTACGCCCCGAGTAAGGTGAAGAACATGCCGATCGTGAAAAGCAGATAAGGTAGCTCCTTGAAGGCAGCGAGCTCAAGGAGTGGCCCGGAGGATCGCTTGGTCTCCTTTGGTCTTGAGATGAGAAAAATAATGACACTGTTGAAGAGCACCAAAAAGCCCATAGCGCGGAGGGTCCACGCGATGCCCACCGCAGGGATCAGCTGGCGTGCCATGATGGTGAAAATGACAGCTCCGATGGGTGCACCGCAGGAGCTGATGCCGAGAGCAAGGCCGCGTTTCTTGGTGAAGTACTGCGAGACTAACCAGACGAGGGCAGTGAAGTGCATACCATTGCCGATACCCGTCGCAATTCCCTGAGATAGTAGTAGTTGCCAGTACCTGTCAGACCAGGAAGCGCCGAAGATGCCACCGATTTGAAAGATGAATCCAGTCAGTAGTGTAGTTCTAAAGTACCCCGCGTCGATGGCCCTTCCGCTGACTGTACCGAGGAGAAACAGCAGGAAGATTTGCATGGATCCAATCCATGAGACGTCAGACGCCGTTGAGCCGTGCAACTCCTCCACGTAGAAGGATTGGAAGACGCCAAAGGCTGTAATGAAGCCAAAGCCGTCCAGCACGAGAAGGAAGGCAGACAAGACTTGCAGCCAACCAACAAAGCCTCCGTCAGGGGCGTCGACGATGGCCTCAGACTTTTCCTCATCGGTATGACTTGATGATTGCTGCCCTTCTGAATGCCTTTGGTCGGGCTCGTATGGTTGGAACTCTTGGTTGCTCAGCATATTGGTCTGCTTGTGGGTGTAATGATTATCGGTCAAAGTCATCTGGTCTGGATCTGCGGCTTGCGCCCCGTATTCAACTGCGGGTGGACGGACGACGTTCTCCATGGTAATGAACTTGGCTATGATTGTGATGATGATGCAGAAAAGAATGATTCAGTCAAAGTGTCCGCGGAAAGCGTGGACTAGGCGATGTGTCAGAAATCGACAGCTGGAATTTGATGAAGCATTCACAGTGTCAACGAGCGGGGGCATGGCCAAGTGTTAACAAAAGAAAATACTCCATCTCGAGCCCGCGTCTTCATGGCAAAGTTGCCGGTCCGTTCACGGCGAGTAAGTTGTCAAAAGTCGATATGCACCGGATTTAGAAGCACTGGGCACAAGCCATGACCAGCCTCGACCACTACGCCGGCGAAGCCATGCTAAGCCTTCTACCAGCCTAGACTCAGCAAGCACAACAGATAATCCGGGGCGTTCAAAAACTCCCATCGTGGTCGGACAGATTATTTCGGTGCATTTGCCCTCCCTCCCAGCCCTAAGAACCTGCCGGTGCCTAGACATGCAAATAAGAAGCGCTAGAATATGTCGTGTCTTGCAATTGGGCTGATCATGCCTGGCCTGGCACTAGTTGCCGACGGCTAGTTACTTGCAGCGACGACAAGCGCTTACGGCTAGGCGGTATCATCCTAGCGGGAATGTCCTTGTAAACTGCTGATGTTCTTGGCATCTGATGATCGCATACGATCTAGCGGGAAGACTGTGATTGGACAAGTTCCCCAAGTGTCATGGCTGACAAGGATGGAAACCCCTGCCATGAGGCCTGACAAAGGGAGCCACATATTTGGCTTGGCTGATACTTTTTTACTATGCAAGTCATAATATTTTCTATACCGAGCCTGCTTGACCGTTTGAGGCAAAACTGAAGTCTCAGCCAATGGCCAGAGCTTCTACATCTGTTTTAGCTGCACTATTTTACTGTCTGTATAAACAAGCCATGCAGTGATCGACATGATCGCATCCGCTCTGCCAAGTGCAACGATACATGCCGTCCCCACTTGACGGACAAAATTCCCGCCCACCGGTTTCTCAGGCGTGAACTTTACGGAATCCAAGTACCATATCCCCGGGACCAACTGCCAGCGGATACATGTGCTCTCGCAGGGTAATAGCAACTACAGAATACGAGAGCTCGCACAATATTTCGTAACAGAATGACGAAAGCCGGCATGTTTTCCTGGCGCACTTGGTCCCATACCATTCGGCCAAGCCAGTTTGATCGGCTGTCGTCGGTGACAATCGCTCGGTATGCCCGTTCTTGACCGACGCGAAGGTAAGCCTGAGCCTCGATCTTGAACGTGGCGCCCGGTCCTATTCCTATTTTGAGGTTGACTGAACCTTAAGTCAGAATGCAACCACTCTCGCACAGCAGAACGTCAGCCACAGCTCGAATGGGGAATGATGGGAAATTCTTGGCCCAGACTGTGCGTGTTCGACGTGTTCAGCCTTCAGCTTGGGGGCCTCTGGGGTGCCCAGCCGGGCTAGTCCGGGCGCCACGTTTTGTTCCAGTACTCAGGTCTGAAAGTCTCCGTTCAACATGCTGTATGCATTCGGCGTACTGGCAGCCAGGTGGAGATGGCCTCAGCCTTCTAGAACTTGGTTTCCAAGTATAAGAAGATTATCACCAGACGCCCGATTTGGGGCTGAAGGAACAAGACAACAACCACAACTACAAACACAATCACGACTCAGTGCATACATCTTATAATAACCGCTGCATTTCCTTTCCTCAGATTCAGCTTCTCCTATCAGTCTCGCAACAGTCATATACCCACTATTTATCTTTCTTTTCCTTTCTTAGTCTATCACAATGGCTGTCACTGCTCCCATCGTCGCTCCCAACCATGACGACCCCAAGAAGATGGTCATGGGCGACAAGCCCAAGCCCAAGCCTCTCCTCCAAGTCCAAGCTCCCCTGAGCTGGCAAAAGAGCGTTCTTGCAACTCTTGACACTGGCTTCTCACCAGTGGACACCAGCAAGCTCAAGAGTCCTTTGAGGGCATTCAACATCAACATGATCTCCGACCTTGAGATCGGTTCACCAATTGACTCTTCCGAAGTCGAGATCCAGAGTCCCCTCAGAGCATTCAGCATCAACTTGGCATCCGACGACGCTGTCCCCGGCTCCCCCATCAACCCATCCGACCTCAAGAGCCCTCTGCGAGCCGTTAGCATCACAACGGGCCCCGCATTGTCACTCGACGCCGCCTCAAGCCAAGGTAAGCAGCGCCACCAACAACGTTGCATCCACATAAGTAGCTAACTTTTGGGTTGCAGATAACTTCATTGTTGCAAATGATGAGAAGATCAGGCTCCAGAGCCCTGCTGATATCCCCACACCTCCTCCCGAGGCGTCCTCCGAGACTGAGATTGCCCACAAGATCATGGACATCTTCCAGTCTTACGGCAGACACATCCTTCCCGAGGGCGAGACTGAGCACACCTGGATCGGTCGCAAGATGTTCCTTCCCCGTGTCGAGCAGTACATCCGTGACAATGTTCCCATCAAGATGATCATCCCTTCTTTCCCATGGAAGAGCATCAACCGCGTGGATAAGGTCATTGGTGTTCTGCCCGATCTCGGTGAAGACCTTGCGCTTGCCAGACTCAATGCCCTCTGCGTTGACATCGGCAAGGTGTACCAGGGTGGCGCCGAGGTCCACATTGCCACTGACGGCCTTGTGTTCAACGGTATGACTTTCTCAATTCCTAGACTCAATCCCGCTACTGTTACTAACACCCAATAGACGTCGTCGGTATCTCAGACGATGAGACCTGGGAGTACGGATCCACTTTGATGGACATGGCCGCTAAGAAGGGCTACAAGGGCATCAAGCTCCTCCGTGTGATGGACTTCCTGGGCATGACAGACGGCCTCGGCCCTATGACCAAGGAGCAGTATATGACCCAGGTCGACGACGCCCGCAAGCAACTCGAGTCCCAATTCGGAAATGCCCTCGAGGAAGTCCGCAAGATGATCGACACTGACAACGACACCCTCATGACCTACCGTGGCTTCATCCGCTTCCTCGAGGTCGACCTCCGCAACAGCCCTGTCGCCGCGCATGCCACCTCCGGCCACAAGTACCGCAAGGTCGTCAAGGAAGTCGCCATGAAGATGATGATGCGCGCAGAATCCTTCACCAAGATCATCCTCGCCACCTGCCCCGACTACGTCCGTCTCTCCATCCACCCTTCCAGCGGTGCCGTCAAGCTGTCCATGCCGCTCCTTGTCGAGAAGCACAACCCTGAGGGCTTCCCTCGCACCCCCTGGCACAGCTGCATTGCCGTCTCTCTCGACGGTGGATACCGCTCCCTGCATGCTCGCGATGTTCGGGACACGCATGACCTGATCATGAGGAACGGCCAGCCCTGGTGCTTCCGCGAGAAGTCTGAGCTGTTTGATCTTGGCGATAATGTTGAGATCGAGCACATGTACCCTTGCGGTATTGAGGTTCGCCCTAAGGATGGTGCATCGGGTGCCAACCTCGGCGAGGCAGCCAAGGAGAAGTTGACGAAGCTTGCTAAGCTCCAGCCAGTCAAGGCTGTTGGTTTTGCCGACGCTTCCACCTTCTAAGTGAAACTGTTTCACTAACATTAGTTTGGGTTTTGGCTAGGAAAATGGGGATCAGGGCTCACGGGTGGATGCAATTTCTTGGAAGCATGGCATACGGGGATAAGGCGTTTTCGGGATGGCCTCGTGATATGCTTTTACACATAATAATAGGCATGGAGATTGGATGATGCTCTTGCTAGAAAGAATCAAATGCTAGACAATATTCATCACACTTTTTTTTGATCATCACCTAAGTTTCGTGTGCTTTCATAATGCACTCTCATTCATCATTATTTCTTAGTTAACTTAAATACAACCCAGCCTCAAACTATCTCAACCCTACTCAATAGAGAATCCTTAGGCGAAGCTAGAGGCAACAACGAAGCTGGCGTCGTCGTTGAATGAGGTCGCAGAGTCGAAGGTGTGAACACCACCGTTGCTCGCCGCGTAGCCAACGTTGTTGTAGTGGCGGAAGTAGCGGGTAGGGTATCCCCAGGCGCGAATGGACAGACCCTGGCCGTTGAGGCCGGACTGAGGGCAGAAGGTGGCATCTTCCTTGAACTGCTTGGTGCCGTCGTTGGCAGCGACCTGGAGCTCAAAGTTGTAGTGGCGGATGTAGCTGCCGGCGGTGTCCTTGGACTCGAAGGAGTAGCAGCCGCTGTTACCAAGACCGGTGCGGACGGTCCAGCTGGCCTGTTGCTTGAGAGCTGTGGCGCTGGAGGAGGTGACCACCTGGGTGTTGACGGTGGCGCCGGTGTGGGCGATGTATCTGTCGGTGTAGCCGGAGGTGGTGACGCGGAAGGAGTAGGAAGAGCCAACAGTGAGGGCCTGTCCGCTGACGAGGGAGGAGGTAGCGTACTTGGCCGCCACGATGTTGGCCTGGACCGAGTTCTCGGTGGCATCTGTTGGGTATCCAGAGGTCATGACACCCTCGTAGAAGGTTCCCTGGGCGCTGATGCTGTTGTCACCGCCAATGCCGAGAATGATAGCACCCTCCTTCTTCATGGGGTTGTATCCAGACGCCGTCGGTCGGACGCCGCTGTAGTAGGTCGAAAGCGAGCCAGAAGCGGCATTTGCACCGCGAATAGCCCACAGGTTGGGCCCTCCCTTAATGACCGCGGTAGTGAAGCGGGTGGTGATGCTCGGGTCATTGGCATTGTTGCCCGAGCTGACACCGGAGAACAGGCCGTTCTCGAGATCAGCCATGATCCACGGACCGCTGCCGGAACCGGTGCCCCAGACAGTGCTGTCACCGAAGTAGATGGCCTCCATGTGGCCGTTGCCAGTGTCGGTGCTGCTGGTCTCAGCGTTGCCGTAGTCAAAGCAGCAGCCGCCGTTGTAGTGAGTACCGTCAAGGACGGCGTACATGCCCTCGGCCGCGTCGCCGGTAGCGGTCCCGCTGGCCTTGTTGTTGCGGTATCCCGTGCCGGGAGAGATGAAGACGCCGTACGCCTTCTGGCCGTTCAAAGTGACGGGTGCACCAATGGCACTGGCCAAGTTGTCGGAGCCGTCCGCCTCTGGGCCCTTGAAGGCACCTCCCGGCGCCTGAGTAAGATGGTTGCCCTTTCCAGACTGATCGTAGATGATAGTGATCAGGCAAGTAGTGCTGGCACAGAAGGTGTCTTGAGCGGCAGCATTGGCAACACCTCCGGCGGACAGGGGAGCAATGTTGAGGGTGACGCCATCAGAGCCACGCTTGACCTGGTACAGCGAGCCTGAGTACGCGCTGTAAAGAGCTCTGGTAGTGCTGTGAGCCGCGATGCAAGGCGTGCCGCCGGAAGAGTAGATATCGCAAGGTCCGGCAGAGACCAGGGAGCCGGTGGCAGCGAGGCCCAGGGCCAGGAGGCTTGGTCGTGAGAAGACGTGCATCTTGGATCAGTCTTGGCAGGGGAATGAGAAGCAGAACGGTGGAGCTGGATCGCCTGGTGAGCTTCTAAGACTCGATGCCGAGAAGCTGGGCAATGCTTGGCCTTTTAAGTGTCAACAATGTTCATCAAGTCTTCCCGTTTATTCATGATTTCTATGAAGACATCTCGTTCCTGAATGGAGAGCAAGGGGTGGCACGCGGTCCTCCAGTGACCATGAATTCCTCCAATAATTGCAGATCGGATTGATTGACTAATGCAACCTTCCCCACTGGTGATACGCGTCCGCTTGGACTCGCCTTGACAATGTACCATTATTGATGAAGCGGATGGCCGAATGGGCTTAGGGTGCGGGGTTGGCGTTGAAATCCATCGCAACAGAACCGGCGCCGGCAGTCCTTGTCTTTAGAGATGAAGCGGTCCAATAGAAGGATGGCGTTCCTCCAGAAGACTGCGCGATTATAACTCACGAGCAAGACAATTTGATCGCATAGAAAAATGATCTAGTGAAAGGCAGTTAAAGGCGGGTAGATCTCGTCCCAACTGTTGATCTTGAACTTGTTGTTCTTCGAATGCCGAAGTACCCCAGACCCCAGACCCCGGACCGACCCCAGTGTGTGGAGAAAGCCAAATCATGGCCAAGAAATTTGTGCCCAATGGCGGAATGCGACAAATGCTTGTTTTGGAGAAAACAATAGAGAACTTGCGGGGATGTGCTAGCTGCCGTCTCGGCGACACATGGGATGAACACGCAGATGGCACCTCAAATCATGTCTAGAACAAATGTCAATGCTTCACATAAACGAAGATCTTTCAAGTCAACAACGATCTCTCCTCAAAACCAACGACCTCTACAATCAGATGAGATATTTCAGTCATATGCGCTGATGTCTTCAGAACTGGCCGCAAGCTTGGTTCTGGCGGATTTTCCGACGGTCGCATTCGCTCAAATTGGCCAATGGAGCGCTTAACAGCCACACGGTCACGAGGAAGAGTCCGGTGCCGACGTAGCCGTGCTAAGGTCGCAATGCACGCCAGCGACTGGCGCATTTTCCGTTCCCGCAGGCCCAGTCCAGCTCAGCAAAACTAACCACTCGATGGGTCGCCAAAGTCGAGCCGCGCCAATGGGTGAGACGGCGAAGGATATGATCAGGCCAGGAACCATCACGTGTGAAAGAGCGCACGGACAAAGATCCGAAGTTTGACGATAGACCTGCCGAGATCCTTGGTGGATGCGGGACCGATCGAGATGGGCGTGAAGCCGAGGCGCGATTGAGAGAAATAGGGGAATTATGATGACATCTTACATAAGTGGCCGGCTTTGGGGCCGGGACATTGGCCGAAGCCTGGTCTAGAAGCAGAATCACGGTTTTTACCACGATCCACACCCGCCAGGAAGTTAGTTAGGTACCTAAGTGACGATACATCAGCTTTTCTCGAATTCAATTCAGCCGTGTTTACTTCTTCCACTGGCGGCTGCGAAAGGCATTATTTGGCATCCATTCTCAGTATATGCTACGATAGTAGTATCACCTATTCGCAAAGTCGTCTTAACGTCCCTTGCCAATTCTTTCAAGACTTCATTATATAAATAAAAAAAATAAAATAAAAAAAAAACACTAGAAACATCGATAAGTAGAGTGAGACTACCATGATAGATAATAACCAAGAGACCGCCTAATTCTTTTTGTACTATAGCAACTGCTTTTCCTGTAGCTTTACTCTACCATACTGTCACTATATCGTGGTCACCAATTCTATTGTCGTCGTTATTACGATCTCTACCGTTGTCCTCATCGGCCGCGTCGCTACTATCGTCTTCTATGAGTAATCCAGTCCACAGGAATCATAACATTAGCCGCGCACATATAAGAAAATTAGACGGTCACATAAGGTAAATAGGATGGCAGACAGTACTCAATTATGCTTGAGACTCTTGAAGCTAGATTATGTTGGTGTTTCGAGTTCTTGTTGGTTGTTTCCTATAAACAGCGATTTGGATTACCAGTTGCAACTTCTCTTCAACGCACAAGGGTTCTTAGAGCAAATAGCCCTGCGGGTTAAACCACACAATCATTCAAACACTAGCTACGAAAAGCCCCCACCATTGCTGTCGCTCCCTTCCCTGCATCCTCCTCCAGGCAATCGGGAAATAATAGCCTTTCTGTAATAAGAATAGTCCATCGTCTTGATAGTATTGGTTTTTCTTAACTACCAATTGCACGCAGTCTCCCCAGTCAGGTACCAGATTATCAAGTTCGTGAGAACAACGCCGCAGTTACCGAGATCTACCCAAGCAGCGTTATAGCAGGTTTTGTGGCCGACGTCATGCCAGATACAGTAGGCTCTAGCGTGGCCGGTGTCGACGCAGATGCTCTGCCTGCGGCCGCACGAAGTGAAGTCAAAGCATCCATCGCCGCTGATCTAGATCCTTCCGCACTAGCCACAGTCGTTCCAGCAGCCATAGTAGCCCCAAGTTACTACAGCGCCGCCGTTCACAGCATTCACGTAGCGCTGGGAGAAGAAGTCGAAGGCAGCGTTGAAATCGAGGCAATCACCCTAGCCGCAGGGGCCGCTCCTTTTAGTCAAGCCGTTAGCATCAGGATGAGCGTCGATGAACTTAACCAACTCGAAGCCCAGTGTCGTGTTGGTGACGTCGATGGCTCCCTCGGGGTTGTATGGAACGAAGTCTTCAAGCTCCTTTCCTTTAAGCGGCGTCGAAACCTCGGTCACAGCAGGCTCCGGGGCGCCTATGATGGCCGTTGCGGTGGAATCGGCGGACAGCAGACTGGCGTGGACGCTGACCGCGGCGGCGGCAATAGTGATGAGGATTTATTTGAGGGTAGTCATAGTGAGATAAAATAAGACTAGTGACAGAAGAGAGGGTGATTAGCAAAGTAGAAATCCAATAAGATAGAGAAACCAGCCAGTAACAGACTTTGTCCGGTGTAAGCGATACTGGACACTCTCACTGCAAACGATGCGAAATGCTCCAAAATTTATAGTCTGCCGACCTGATATCTCGCTTTAGTTATCTTCACTGGAGATAACCGAGTAAACACACTCGACAAGGAAACGGTTACACAATGAGGTTTGTTATAGCTCTACATCATATAGTCAGCTGTTAGCTACATCATAAGATTACAGCGTTACCTAATTTAATTCTCCTAGTCTCCTATTATAATACCCTCAATCTAAGCTGCAGCCTCACTACCTATTATATAACGTGCAGTATTACATAAGCTATACGTATAGATATTAGCCTATAATATAGACCACCTTTCTAAATAGTTACTTCTATAATATACCTTTATTCCTAATAACCTATATACTTATAACTTATAAGAGTTATAAGCTTAGCTCTATTAATAACTTAGATCACCTCTCTACTATAAGTTATATATAAGAAACCTATTCCTATCTTTTTTATTAATTCTTTTATTATCTTTATTTATTATATTTTTTATTAATAATAAAATTCCCCTTATAGGAGATATTCTTATATTAAGAAGTAATTAATTTATATAATATATTTAGTTTAAGTTTTATATATACTTAAGAGGTTTTTAGGACTATATTAACTTAGATATAGATAATTATATTAACTTTTTATAAGTAACTATAACTCTAAAGATCTCTAAATTTATTACTAAGTATTAAAACCTCTTAAATATAAAATACTAAGAGGAATATAATAAATAAGTAAAATAATATCTAGAAGAAGCTAAATACTTAATAGAAGCTATTAAGAATATATTAGAGAATATCTATCTAACTATAAAGACCTTAAGAAATAAAGAAGAAGTAAGTATTATTTCTAATAAAATAGTAAAATTATTTTCTTTTTTAAAGTTTTTATAAATATTTTAAATTACTATTTATAAAGATATTAAATTAAAATATAATATAGTAGTTAAGAAGTATATAATAAGCTCTTTAGATTAATAGACCTTTTTAATATATTATTTTAACTTTTAGATATAAGTTAATAAAATAGTTTTAAGTCTTATTCTAACTAATACTAAATTAGCTATCTTAAATAATAAGACCTAATTAGAAGTAACTTTATAAGCTTTTATATATAAGATTAAGAGATAGCTTATATTTATTATACTTATAGTTATTAATTTAGTTTAAAAGAACTACTTTTATTTACTTAAAAAAGCTAATTCTAATATTAACCTTTCTATTTAATATATAAAGTAGTATTATTACTATATAGAAGTAAAAAGACTTAATATTTTAGAAATCTAAAGAGAACTTATATTATAAATTTTTCTTAAAATAGTTAGATATTAACTTACTTTAAATTAAGCTTATATTAAACTTATATAGCTTATTATAAATATTAATTTAAGGTTTCTAATATATATTTTAGAGTAATATAAAATTATCTTTTTAGCTTTAGTTTATAAATATTTACTTACTAAAGGTTTTTAGAGATTAAATATATTTTTTATTATTTTAAGAGAGAGGTTTAATAACTTCTTTAGTATATATCTTAATAGCTACTTATATAGAAAAGAGTACTCTTAAACCTTTAAGACTTATAAATACTTAAAGTATATTTATAAAAGGTTTTATAGGTTTTATTAGATCTTTATAGATAATAATAAAACTTAAGAAATTCTTTTTAAACTTAATTAAAATAAGTAGATAAACACTAAAACTATAATTATATATAAAGAATAGATCTTAAACTAAATAAGTAATACTAATTATAAAAGAAGTAATCTATATAATAGAAGAAGCTAATAGTATAAAAACTATAATAGAAGAAGTAATTAGAATAATAGATCTAATTAGAAGTTAAATACTAAAGTCCTATCTAATATTATAGCTATATTAATTAATCTATAAAGTTTTCCTAAAGTAATTATATTAAAAATATACTTACTTAATATATCTACTTTACTATATATCTTTTTATATAATATAATCTATAATAACTATAATATTATATACTTAATTAATAATAAATTATTATTATTAGATAACTCCTATATAGAGTTTAGTCTAAAAAATATTATAGAAGTAGGTATAACTTAGATCTTAGTTTTAAACTAAAGAACTTATATTCTTAAAGAGATCTTTAAAGGCTAAAATAGATAGGTATTAAGTAATCTTATACTTAAGAATATTACTTATATTAAAGGTTTTTATATTAATATTATATTTAAAAGTTACCTTAATATATAGAAGATCTAGTTTTATAGACTTAACTATATTTTATATATAAGAAATTTTACTTAAAGTATAGTTATTATTATACTAATCTAAAAGTATAATTTAGTCTTTTTTAAATATAAACCTCTTTCTTTATACTTTCTTAAAAGTATATTAATAAGTTTTATATATATTATTACTATAACTTAGCTAGTAAAAGCCTCTTATAGATAAAATATATATAACTACTATAGAGATTAATTAGATAATATATACTTATAGTATTTTCATTTTAACTACTTAAGCCTTAAAGCTTTTAAATATATAGTTAAGAATATTTAGGAAGTAAAGATATATAGCTTAATATAGATATAATATAAAATATATATTAGAACTTATATAAAAAAAGTTATTTTATATTTAAAGTTAGAAAATAAAGTAATTTATCTATATTATTATATCTTCTAAGATATTTTTTATTACTTTTTTAAAGTAATCTTAAAAGCTTTTTATATTCTAATTATTAAAGATAAATATTTAGATAAGCTATAAGATTTCTTTTTAATATACTACTTACTTAAAGAAGTTTTTATAATATTTTTCTACTTTAAATAATAAGTTAGAAAGTAATATAAATTAGTAATTTATATTATATATTAAGATAATAAGATAGCAATAATTATTATTAGTAGTAATATATATTATTAATACTAAATAAAGAATAATAGAATTATACTTAAGATACTTTTAGTAAATATAAAGGAGCTAGTTAGTAGTTTAAAATATATTAACTAGAAAGTAATTCTAAGAGATATTAAGATATAAGAAAAGGTTAATCTACCCCTAAAGATATAGCTAGAATTAACTCTTATAGAGATTTATTTTTTTAATTAATCTTTATAATAAAAGATTAATTAGAAGTTACTAAATTAAATTAAAAAAGAATAATATACTTAATACTTCTATTAGTAAGCCTCTTCTTATATATCTATAATTAAGAGAGACTTTTAGCTATATTAAGGATAGATATATATATATAGTTATTATATATACTTACTTAAAAAAGAATAAGAAAAAGGATAAAGAAGAATATATTATAAGATATATTTATAAGGATATTTTAGATATCTAATTAGATATATTAATAATATATATAATATATATAAGATTTAAGTATTTATATTTAAGAGAGTAATTATAATATATTATATATAATTTAATAAATTAAAGTTCTACTTAAAAGAGGATAAATATATAGTAATACTAGCTAAAATTATATATTATATTATTAAAGAAGAACTAAAGCTTAAGTTATTTTTAAACTTAATACTTAAGCTTTTAAATATATAAAAATAAGCTAATAATATAGTAAAAAATACTCTTAAAAAATAAGAAACTTTAGTTATATAGTTATAAAATATTATAATATATAAAGAGACCTAAAAAGAGGTTTTAAGAGGTTTTCCTACTTCTAAATATATTTTAAAACCTTAAGTTATAATTAAAAGCTAAAGAGAGAAAACTAATATATTAAATATATCTAATAATAACTTTTATAAATAAACTAAAGAAGTTATAAATATTTTAGAGGGGGATAATAGTATTTATATTATTTTTAATAAAGGTTAGAGTAAAAATAGTAAACTTTAAGTTTAACTTAGAATATTAATATTAGATATAAATAATAAAATAATAATATTAATACTTCTTAAGGACTTTTTTAAATTAAAAGATAAAATAATTAGAGTTATAAATTAAGCGTCTAAAGTAAAAGGCTTAGAAGAGGCTCTAAAAAGAGCTTATAATTAGAAAGATTATAAAAAAATAAGCTAATTAAATTAATATAATTAATAGCCTCTAAAGTAATTTAGAGATTTTATTTTATTTATTAATAATATCTTAAAAATCTATTCTAATATAAATAATAAGAGAAATAAGTTAGAATAGCTATTTTTTAAGATTAAATACTAAAAAAAGGTTATTCTTATTAAAAACTAATATACTTAAGAGGCTTTCTTTATAATATTTATACTTAATATAAGAAAAATAATAAAAAAAAGTTCTTCTAAATATATAATACTTTATTTATATATATAAAGTTATATTAAAAGTTAGAAATAAGAGTATAAAGATAAAAACTTAGAGTAAGATATTTATATATTTAAGCTTTAATTACTTCTTTAAAACTAAAAAGAACTTCTAATACTTCTAAAATAACTATAAAAGTATTTTATAGAAGTAGTAAAACTTAAAATTAAGAAGCTATAAGAAAAAAGAATATAGTGAGAAATTAACTAATAATTTATATAATTAAGACTTTTATTTTTAAAATAGGTTTTTATATATAAAGTTAATATAAATAGTAATTTAAAATATTTTAAAGCTAAGATTTATATATAAGGAGACCTCTAGAAGAAAAGTACTCTAGAAAATATATATATAGTAACTCTTATTATAAAAATATTTTATATTATAATAGTATTAGCTATTTAGTTTAATCTTAAAGTATAGTAATTTAATATAAATAATACTTTTTTAAATATAGAGAGAGATCTAAATAAACCTTTAATTTATTATTAATTCTTAGAAGGTTTTAAATATAAAAGAAAATATATAGAGCTTAATAAAGCTTTATATAGCTTTAGAGATATACCTCTCCTTTAGTATAAATATTTCTTAATAACTCTAAAGAAATTAAAACTTACTTTAAACTTAGAAGAAATATATCTTTTTTAAGATCTTAAATATTAAGTTTTAGTTTTATTTTATATAGATAATATTTTTATTTTATATTACTAAGATTACTCTTCTAAAGTAAAATAGATTATTAATAAGTTAAAAGCTAAATATAAACTTAAAAACTAAAGTATTATTAAGTATTATCTTAATATCTAAATAGTTAGAGATTATATAACTTAAAAAGTTTATTTAGTATATAACTTATATATTAAAAAAGTTATTAAATATTTTAATTTTTAAGAAAGAATATATTTTATAACTTTATTACCTTTTAAGGAATTTAAAAAGAATAAAGAATAAACTTTTTTTATATATATAAAAAAGTACTAAAAGAAAGTTAGTTTTATATTTTATTTAGTAATAATAATATATTTAGATATAGTTTTTATAGCTATATATCTCTTATAGTTTCTTATAAACTTTTTATTAACTTATATAGTAATAGTTAACTAAATAATCTAATACCTTTATATAATATATTTCCTTACTCTTTACTTTAGAAATATAGAGAGTATATAAGCTCTTTAGATTATAAATAATACTTTATTTACTAATAATAAAGAAATATAGAGATTAGCTTAAAGATATATTATATTTCTCTTTAGAAGTATAATATATTAGAAAACTATATATTAAAATATTATTATAATATCTATAATAGAAATAAAGCTTTTAAGTTTTAAAAATATTATAAAAGAAGTAATAATACTTAAAAAACTCTTCTAAAATATAATATTAAATATAGGAAAAGATACTTAAAAAATTAACTATAATAATTAATAGATAATTTAACTTATAGTTAGTAATAGAGAATATATTATAATATATCTCTATTATATAGATATCTAAAATATATAATTATAATAGGAGTTCTAAAAAAGTAGTTTTAATATAGCTTATATATTTATAAACTTAATACTTATTAATAATTTTATAAAGAACTTTTTTAGAAGTAAGTTTAAATACTTTTATATATTATTAAACTTAATAGATATATATATACTTATTATAAAAAATATAAAATAAAAATAATAAGAAATAAAGTAGTATAGTAGCTAAAAAGTCTATATTTAGCTTTATAACTAAAAAGCTTAATTTAGCTTATAAGAGCTTAAAAGTAAATTTAAAATACTTAAAAGTAAATATTATCTTAAACTAAAACTCTAAATATATATAAAAACCCTCTAAACTTAATAATAAAGCTTAGCTTTAATAAGTATAAAAAGTAATAATAAATATATCTAATTAGCTTTATTAATATTAAGCTAAAGTAGCTATAAAGAGTTTATTAGCTATAATAAAACTAGAGGGGATTCCTTATTTATTATTAAGTAGAGAGAAGATAGTAGAAGTAGTATTAGAAGTAGTAAGTATAATAAGAGAGGTAGTAAGTATAATAAATATAATAAAAGCTAGAAGAGGAGTAAGTATAGAAGTAAGAGTAGCTAGAAGTATAAAAGTAAGTATAATAAGAGTAGAAATCTTAGTAATACTACTCTAAGTAAAAATAAAAGTATATTAAATATTAGCTCTTTAGTAATTAAAATCTTATATTTAAAGTTAGTAAAAAATTAAAAAACTACTTCTAAAATATAAAAAATACCTCTAAAATTAAGAAATACTTCTAAAAAAGTATTATATTTATAACTTAATTTATAGAGTTAAACTTTATAACCTCTTAGAAATAATAAGTAAAAAATATTATAATAAGTATTAGAGAGATATAAAAGTAGCTATAAGAGATAGAAATATATAAGATATACTAATTCTTCTTATAACACTTTATACTAAAAGTATTAATAGCTATAAATATAAGGTTATAATAATAACCTTAAGTTTTACTTATAAAAGTAGACTTAAAGTACTCCTTATAAAAAACTTTATAATAGAGGGGTTCTTAAAAAGCTATTCTAAATAATTAGTATAACGCTTTTAATACTTAAAAATACTCTAAATAGTATATATATAAAGAGTTAGACTTATCTTTATTTTTAACCTCTTTAATAATAAGATAGAGGGAAGTAGAAAGGGGAGATATAAAAAGGTTAAGAGGTATAGTAAACTCCTTATTATTATTATTATTATTAGAAATAAGAGGAGAGCTATTAGTAGTAATAATAGTAGTAATAATATTAGTAGTAGCTTTTTTATACTTATATACCTTATATATATAAATAGTAGCTTTCTTTTTATTAATAAGTATTATAAATTCTAATCTATAAAATAGTTAGTAAAAGTTCTAATAATTATATTAAATAATTTAATAATTATTATAATAGTATATAAGTATTATAATAAGTAATTTAGGATTTTTAAAAACTTACTTTTATAAATTATAAGTAATCTAAAAAAAAAAAATTTAATTATAAAAGGGTATAAGAGGTATTATTTACTTCTATTACTTATACCTAATTATTTATACTAACTATATTTAAAAATTTTATTAATTCTAAATATATTTATAACTTACTTTAATAACTAAGTAACCTTATTAAGTACTTTTATATTCTATAAATATAACTATAAATACTAATTTTATTTATCTATTTATTTTATTACTTTAAAAGCTATTTTTATATATTTTATATAATAAATTTAGATAGGTTTTAAGTATATAGTAGTAAAGAATAGGTTTTTTAGCTATTTACAATATCTAAAGGGGTATATTATAATACCCTTAATCTAAATTATAGCTTTACTACTTATTATATAATATATAATATTATATAAACTACGTATATAGATATTAGCCTGCGATACGGACTACCCTTCCGAATAGTTACTTCTATAATACACCTTTATTCCTAATGACCTGCGCGCCTGTAACTCGCAAGATCTCCAAATTTTCAATTCTTATAGTTGATAATTTCATTATTGTGACAACGTCTCTGCGGGTTTTTGAACTTGATACCTCTCTTGTGGTTAGCTCCCTGTGGCTGACAACAGACTCATAAGCCTTTTGATCGGATTTCCCGTTTGCGATTAGGCAAATGCGGCACGGATGGATCTTTTGCAAGGTTGCTTGGGTTTTAAGTGGCAGCCTGGCAGGGATGAGGGTGAAGAGGGGATGTGAGACACGGGATGGGACTTCCCTGACATAGTGCGGCCTTTTATACACATGATTCTAGAACGCAGGCTAGAGCGATTTGTAAGTATCTAGTGTTATTTAGGGGTCTACAATTATGTGGTGGCTGCACATTAGGTTGTGCAGCATTGCAGTAGACCTTTTAAACGCACTCAAATGCCTTTTATCCTTCGCTTCTATGTTTCTAGTCTAGACGTCGGACCTTGATAATAGATGTATACAACCTAAACCTAAGCGAATGCAAACCTTAATTTTCCATCTTCACACGGGAAAACCGTTCCATTGATAGGTTGATCCGGGTACATCAAGGAGCTCATCTTTTTACTCGGTGCCCATTTGATTGCACGATGTATCACTTCTCCATACAAAGGGGCCTACATTACTAATAATAGCCTAGCGCTGATTGAAATTCAAGACTTATGGGATGATCAACCCTGTTCAATAGTCTATTCAAAATGCGGAAGGAGGGTATACCAATGGGAAAATTAGGAGGGAGAATTGACAACGGACTCCGCCGCCAAGGCCAAACAGGAATCTCGTGTGAACCACCTGTCTCGAAGCGAAAGAACGGTCTATTTACAAGTTCGCTTTGCCCTGAAAGCTTCGTGTCGTAAGTTAGATCAACATGGTCACGGTTATGGGATACGATGGCATTTGTAAGACTGACCCCAGTGATGAGTGGACTTTTGTGTTTTCGATGCTTTGTGTTTTTGAGTCTTGTGAATCCTAAGGGCAATGAGAGTCCGAAAGGTTTTCGGTGTCTTATGAGCCTGAATGATGATGGAAAATTCTGTGATAACTTCAGTTCAACATTTTCGATGACAAACGTCAAAACCTCGCAGCTACTCGTTCTAGTACATCAAGATTTTCAACATCGCTAGTCAGATAATCTCAACCGGAACCCCTGGTTTCAGCCATTTGACCTTGTCGTCAACACCCTCATCCTTGAAATCCTTAGCCAATCCTTCCTCAAATTGAGTGAAATGACCCCACGACTTGTCGTAATGCATGGGCACCAAGTGATCCGCCTTGATCTCTCGGAATAAACGAGCCGCCTGCTTGCCGTCCATGGTGATCTGCAGCGGCGTGTCCATGTCGGGAAGCTGCACATGGGCGAACCCAAGATTCATCATGGCGATGGGAACGTGGAACCTGTCGGCAATCTTGGTCAATTCGTCGATGAAGACCGTGTCGCCGGTGAAGTAGATTGCGTTCGGCAAATTGTTCGGTCCACTCCCGAAGTCATCAGAGGATACTAAGAAGCCAATGCATTCACCGCCGGGCAGGTGCTGGCACGGGGTGGCCGTGATGCGGAAGACCTTTCCGCCGATGCGTCTCTCAACAGTATCCCATGGCTTCATGCCAACTACCGCCGGGCGGGACGCCAGATTCTTGGCTCCGTCCATAGTAGTAAAGACGTGTCGGCCGTCAAGTAGCCTACGGCCCAGCTCGTCGAGATTGTCGGGGTGGTCTTCGTGGCTCAGGAGCACTGCATCGATTGGAGGAAGCTGATCAAGCTTGAGCGCGGGATCTTCGGTGTTCTTGAGGATAGTGATGCCCACGTCCCATGTGGTGCCTGCTGGAGAAAAGAAAGGGTCGGTCAAAAAGCGCACGCCATCGATCTCAAGGATAGCAGTGGCAGTTCCGATGTGAGTGATGCTCACTTTCGGCTTGAAGTCGGTTCCGGAAGACATTGCTGGAGGTTTGATGAATGCCTGTCGTTGGATCGGGATCAGGGGTTATTGATGGATGATTCAACTGAAGGCGAAAGCTACTGGATGGTGTTGTGGAATTTCATGTTCGTTGGGAGACTTGTTTCGAAATACCCTATATATACTATTAAAGGGTGTGGACTTTGCAGGCTCCGGCGCCTCTGGGAGATTTCAAAGAAAGCTTTCTCACGTCTGACGACCCCATGACTTACAAGTTGCAACCATGATTCAGCAATGGCCGTTTTGACAAATCCATGTAAGCCGCCGATTACCAACCCAAAAGCATCCGATGGTTGGTAGCCCCGCAATGAATAGACACCAGTTTTGCATGGGCTGAAAAGTGGGTTAAATAACAAGAATGTTAAAGTCACTTCATTTACTTTTGAGTACGAATGAGGTCATCGGTGACAGCTCCCCCGTCTGACCTCTAGAACTATTCGTCGGCCCTTAGGTCTTGGATCTGGTATTGTGATTGACTGCGCTTATATTATGAGCTTGAATATCACTACAATGTTAATAATTCACGTACGAGGGAACTATTCTGAGAATAAGGTCTTGTCAGGCGTTATGTTTATGGAACTTTAGGAGTGCGATGCTCGCTATACGTGGATACCCAGTAATTTACACTCGAGAAAACGCCCGTTTCTATGTTTTATCGCCATGATCTTGGTATTACTCTCTGAGTATTTTGCCCTTTACAAAGTGTGACTTGTCGTTTTAACCGACAAGCGAGCTTTTGCCTTTATCACAAAAGCATGGCCATCACAGTGAGAATCGAACCACCCCACAAGGTAAAGAGAGGCAGCTTCATGCCGACCTGGAAGTAAGGAATGCCTATGTACAGAGAAATAATGACATTTATCCAAACTGCCAGCTTCTCTTCTATTAGTTCGGGAGCACCATATTTGGCCCACTTAAGGTTGAGCAGGCCTGACAGATGGTTAACTTCGCTAACGTGACGAGGGTTTTATGAATTCTACCGAAAGTGAGAAGCAAGGAGTTGCAGCCGTCCCAAGCTGTCTTGACGATCGCCTTGGGGATAGAATACTCTGGATCGGATGGTATGGCTTTGATAGCGCCCTTGATCTTGGTCTCACCGGTCTTGAGGTGCTTGGGAAGGATTGCTACGTTGAGAAACGCAGCAGTATAGAAAAAGAGAGGTTTCCAACCGCTGAGGCCTAGCATTTTCGAGGTAGGTAGGTGGCACGTGTAATGGTGAAGGAGTAAGATGACGCGGGTGATTGCATGCAGAGTCACCGAGAACCTTCAAGATTAGAGAATTATGTTGGTTTTGACTTCGAAATCTCCTGCTGTTAGCTGATTGAATCAGTATCCTGTGTCAACTCGGGACACATCGATCCGCTTGCGGCCCCATGACTTGCTTGTATCATCAACCGGGAGTCATGCTTACGAGCCATCACTAATCGGCAAGAAGATTTGTCAGTTGTCAAAGGCCAGAGATTATCAAGCTTAGAAACTAATAATGGATTCTTTGCGAATCTGCTGATGGGTGTTATTGAGTCATGAGCTTTACTGTCGTCGTGGTGCAGGACGAGCGGCGGTGAATAGGTGTTTCTGGGCAAGTGAGACTCTGCGCTTGACCAAAATAGGCTTCATTATTCGCCAAGACATCTCCAGTCAGCATTCATCACAAACTTTGGTGGCTTCCGATTGGCCATCTCCTATCGATTCCAGGTCCCCGACCGTTCTCAATGATGTGGGGGAATCTGGTCTTGGCGGAATATGTTACCTTACCTGGCCTAGCGCGGTCCACTAAGGGGGAACCCATGCCCACCATCATAGACCGAGATCCCGGCACGTTTCTGTATGAATATGAACTAAGAGCCCACGGTAGTCCGGGCTGTCAGACAGTTTCCCGTATTCTCTGCTCACATCATCACTTGGGCAAAACAGCCCTTCTCGAAGTTTCGGTTTAAGATATTCACCATGACGTCTGCAGTATCCATGCGTTCCATGCTTGGCTTGCCAGCATCCACGGCCTCCACGAGTGATAGCACCCTGGTTATCATCGACGCTCAAAACGAGTACGCAAACGGAAAGCTCGCAGTCTCGGGTGTCGAAGCATCTCGGGCAAAGATTGCCTTCCTGCTTGAGAAATATCGCGCTGCAAAGGCTCCAGTTATCCATGTCGTCCACGAGGTGCCAGCTGGCGCGCCACTCTTCACTCCTGGCACCGACCTCGCTGAGGAGTTTTCAGAGCTGAAGCCGGTCGAGGGAGAAAGCGTGGTCACTAAGCACTTCCCTGGCTCCTTCACAGGTACAAACTTGGAAGACTTGCTAAAGGCTACTGGAAGGAACAAGGCGGTTTTGACTGGATATATGGTGAGATGATGTCAACGAAGGGACCTTGTTGAGAGTGCACTAGACTAACTTTTCCTTCTTCTGCAGGCACACGTTTGTATCTCAACGACCGCCCGACAGGCTAGTGAAAAGGGATGGGACGTGATCGTTGTTGAAGATGCGGTCGGTGACCGCAACATCCCTGGAACAAACGCCGAGGAGTTGACGAAGGTTTCTTTGGCCGAGATTGCGGATGCATTCGGTACCGTGGTGAAAAGCACCGATATTAAATGAGACTTTCCTAGATATTTCTGGAAGGGTGAGCAGCGTGTTGTTTGTGCCCATCTTGGATCCATTGGATGTTACTTTAGCCCTGTATCATCAACCACATCTGGATCTACTCGAATATTGTCTGATGAGATCTATTAAAAGAAGAAGATCAACTAAGCAGTGCTGTGCCAATATGCAATAATACATCATCATATCCTCTTTGGTGTATGATCTCAGCGTTCTTCCTCAACTCCTCACCAATAGCCTCGTCACTGCCTCCAAACATTTCCAACGCACTCCTCGCAATGTGCAGAGGAAAGAAGGCGGAGGCTGTGCCATAGAGCTTCATATCCTCTCGCATCAAATACCCAGTACTTGCAAGGATAGAACTCGAGAATTGGAGAACTTTTCGGGTCACCACTTCGCTATCGGAGCGCTCGTCGTCTATCAGGAGACGGTCCTCTGAAATATCTGGGTGCTGTGCTGTTAATCGCTTTATCTGGGTGGCGCAGATGATCCAGAACGCCCAGTAGTGACTTAACGAATTCGCTACGGTGATATTCGGGAATTCGAAGTTGGTCCCGGCTAGTGAGGTTTCTGGTAAAGGCGTGAAGTCTCCCACAGTCATATTCACTGACTTGTGCCAGCGATCCAGTCGATTGATAGCTTCCAGAAACTGAGTTGCAGCTTGACGAGCGACTAGCCCGTTCTTATCGCTGCAGCGATCAAGCATTTCAAGAATGGCAGGTATGGCGCAGGCTTCACTCAAAAGAGTCTGCAGGGGATCTTGAACCACATTGCGAAACGGCTCTATTTTCCATTCAGGCGCTCCGAGAAAGGTCGATTTCCGGGTGTCAAAGGCATGGAGAATCTGACATATTAGCACAGATAAGACCATGAAGATAAACACAGTGTTGCCATACTAGAATGGGTCTGAACCCAACAAAAAGTTTATGAGGTGTTCCAGATGCGTAGAATTGAGGAGGGCGGAGTTGAATGAGCTCCCCGATGCCCCTCGCGTGCACTGTTGCTGCAGAGCTTGATGTGGGAAAGAATTTCTGCGACAGTCTCTTGTCAGTGTACTCAGCGAATTAGGGGCCAGAAATGCACACCTCGGACAGGAATAAGCACATGACAGCCGCGGATATCTCGTCATAGTTGTTCGGGTCATCGTTGGCGTGTGGGATGAGGCGCCCTACAGCCTTGAGTGCAGAGGAGTGCGCTGCAATGGCTTCATGAACAGGGGCTCGCCCGCTGGGGCCTCTGGCGATTAGTGAAATCCCCAGAGCTTTGATAGCGGAGGATAATGGTCCGTCATGTCTTCCATCTGCTCCGACAAGTCCTGGAAGAACTTCCACCCATGCTCCGCATATTCTAGACTGTGAAAGTGCTGAGTTACTGGACATTGATCCCAACTCGTTGGCAGGGACGAAGTTTTGTATGCATAGTGAAAGCACGTCGCTGAGCGGCCAAGTCAAAGCCCGAGTCGGAGGTATCGGCTTTTGACTTGTGTTGTTAGGGCGTCTATTTTGACGTGGCCGCTTCTTTCGCTGGCCTGAAGCGACTGAACTAGGTGACGTGAGTTGTCGGAATACAATGTGTTTCTTGTACCCTGGACAGCCGAGGCGGGACAAGACACACTGAGAGCAGGATGGCTGCTTGCCGTCGCACTGCCAAAGGAGGGGTCAGTCAGGTCTCTCACATAGTCTGCGGGCCCTTACACCAAGTTTTCGTCTTCTGCACTCATCGCAGACTGAGTGTTGTTTGGTTTTCATGTTCGGTGAGTAGCCAGACCCTTCATGAACACCCAGCGCCGCAATTCGACACAACCGTGCTGGTCTCGCTGGCTGCGATGATGGAAGGAGTAGCTTCCAACGCGACGACGTGGGGTCGCTGAGGTTTTTGTGTGTCCAGGGGTACTCGCATCCAGCACTGACCACTAACGCCGTTCGGTTAGAGGCTCCTTCCCTTCCTTGAGACTCATGTTACCTCCAAAACACATGTAGAAAGTCATCACAATCTTTCTATCTTTCAATTCGTTCAACTGTGTTCAGATATAGATTTTTTCTTAATGACAGAATATAGTCGGAATGAACAAACGGCATTAAATAACACAACAACCGACACAAACTTGGATGAATATTATTGTTTATTCATCAAAGAAAGTTGACTTGATGGTTTTGATTTTTAGGATGCATGGTCGTGCTACCATAGGGAGCTACAGAGCTACCGCGATAACAGGCCCACATCGTCTTCCAGGTTCCGGCCAAACATTGTACTTGAGCCCACCACTCCCGAGCGCAAGTAATCTAGTTGCAGGAGTTGGCGCACGGGAAGCCATTGGTTTGACAGGTTCCTCGGGTTTGCCCTGCGGCGACTGTGAAGATGATGAACCATTAAGTAGGCATTCAGTAAAAAAATCAGATTGGCTTGAACTTACCCTTGCAAGTCAACTGCTGCCCAGCATTAACGTCACAAGCGCAGCAGTCAGTTTGTTTGGAACAAGCAGCTGGTGATTTCTTAGCGTTACTCTCAGGTGTACGTGTCGAATCAACTTACAACCAGCAACGCCACTTCCCCCATCAGCAAAAGCACCAGCAACCAGATAGCTGGCAAGGAAGAGAGAAATAACACGAAGAGAGACCATTTTCGAGATGAGGTGATTCAGCTGCGGAAGGACTCGTTTGTAAGATATGTGTAACTTTTAGATGAAGAGAGAAGTGTTGAGTTTCTGAGGTTCGCGAGCTGGAAATGTCTCTCCAGTCTGTCAGCCTATTGGGAACTGAGTATTTATATCATGATTGACCGGAATTTGAGACGTCGAGAAAGTGCCCGGATCGAGGTAATCCTACGATCATCAAGGCAAGACTCCCTCTAGGGCTTCCCCTGAAGACCTAACTATGAGATTCCTAAGGACCGAAAGAACACCAACTTAGATTAACTATGCTCATTGAACACGGACAGCGCGCATATTATTGAGTTCAGGTATTTTGCCTAATATCAAATTATTCCAGTGAATCCCTCATGTGCTCTTAGCAGTTGTGGGAGAATGATTGCGTAATCAAACTTTACTCGGACCAGGCCAAGGTTATGAAGAGAGCCTAAGGGGGCTGTGAGGATAGGCTTGTCAATAGCGGACGGATTAAAGTCGCCGCTACTGCGAAAAAAAGCTTGTTCTCAGTACGCAAAGTCCTAGGGCGCTTATTTTCGAGATAACAGTCAGACAATACTCGAGTTTTCATATTCGAACTGTGAAGTACTCGAGGTGTACAATCACGGCATCTTCTCCCATCGAGTGTATGAGATCCTCGTCTATATCGATTTCCAATGAACGTTCGCTCTGTGTGACTTACACGGCAAGACGAGTGACTCGAAAATGGAAAATGTGGTTTATTGAAGCCATTGCTGTGAGGACAATTGCCTGTTGAGGTAAGAGCAAGCTTTTTGTAGGGGTCTCGAAGGACGATCTCATCACAGGTGTTCCTGGTAGAGTCAAGTTGTCGATAGACAGGATGGCACGCTGACGTGTCACCGCCGGAGGTATCTCTGGAAATAAGGTTTTGTAGCCGACTCCGAGGCGAAGTCGGTCCCCGACATCTAATTAACATGGTTGAGGCCATCGTGACAAACCCCTCCTCGTCCCTACGAGTCTAGAGCCGTCTCGTATTTGTGCTTTAACGGCTGCTAGAGTTACAAAGCCGGCTTGCATGGATTGACTTGATTGATCTCAGTCGCGACCGGTCCAGGCCCGGGAAACCAACTGGGGTATGGGTTGTTCGCATTTTTGTAAGTAAGAATTCGATCTATTCCAATAGCGTCTTCCATGACCCAAGTGAATGAGTCAGGACAGACATTCTGAAGAAAAGTCTACTCCTCGCCGATTGTTTACCTAATTTGGTTACCAACCCAGAATCATAGAAGTCCTCGAGAACACAGTTCAGCAGGAGACACCAATGCATCAAAAGAACGACCATAGTAAGGAACCCGTGCCAGGATAAGTCAATGCAATAGACTGTGACTTTGTAACTCAATGCCCCATAACACCTCCTATTACCATTTATGAGATAGAACGATGTGCCACTTAGGCAACCTCTTCTTTCGATGGCACAGGACGTATGCACACACTTTCTCACTGATAACAACCTGAAAACAATCAAGACGGGCGCATCATCTCACATAGCCAATCCACCCTTAGCAACCAGCAAACATCCTACTCATATTTTATTTGCCCTGCCCTAGCCAATCCTGCCACTGAGTGGTCATGTGTCTTTCCCCATATTCTGGCGATGAGAGTGGTTTATCTTCAATGCTCGAGTTCCTTTGCCGTATTTCCAAAGAAAAAGTGCGATCTGTCTCGCGGTAGTGATTCCTTTCTGAATTTGACGTCCATTCAGCTGTTCCATTTCGAGAATGCACGTCAAGAAAGGGTGTATAGTGGCAATTGCGCCATCCCCCTTGGCTGATTGCCAAAGTAGCAGGGCGACCCATCAGATTAAAGTGTCGGCAGCCCAGACTTTTGTGTTGATAAGCCTGCGCCGCCCGGATGCAGATCTCGCCAAGCTTTGTGATAGTCCCAAGGTGCTTATGGTCGATACGCCAGAAGAGATCCCGACAATCGGAAGCTTTGGCGACTTGACGGATGAGGCAGGCGAAAGGCGCTGAGCTTGGCTACAAGGCAAAGGTGGGGTTGACAGTCTGTCAGAACATGTTTAGATAATGGCTGTGGTACCCCATCGTCACGTTCGGTGTACGCATTTATTGAGAGCTACTAGGTCATTTATTCACAATGTCACCAATTTTGTTATGCTTTTGGGCACTCTTAGTTGTTGCTCAGGCTTTCCCCGCTTCTTACCGATCCGCCATCGTCAGGCGCGATAGCAAGGACCTACTGCCCGAATATGACTTCATCGTTGGTAAGTCCCTCTCTTCCCTACCGCTTGCAATGCCTGAGCTAACATTCATCAGTTGGCGGGGGAACGGCAGGCTTGACCGTGGCTGAACGCCTCTCAGAGGATCCCAAGAGTGCGTCTTCAAGTCAACGTCTGTCGACGTAGTCCTGACCGAAACAGAAACCGTGCTGGTAATCGAATATGGACGCATTGCCGTGGATGACTCCTTCATGCCGCCATTCAACACCCCCGCCGCTGAGTTTCTCTACAACCTGACCAGCGTGCCACAACCAAACGCCAACAACCGCGTCTTCCCCGTTCCCAATGGCGCTGTGGTCGGTGGCGGCTCTGCTGTCAATGGTCAAATTTTCTTCCGTGGGAGCAAAGAAGATCACGACAACTGGTCTCTGCTGGGTAACCCAGGATGGGACTGGGAGAGCGTCTTCCCATACTACAAGAAGAGTCACTCTTTCAACCCCCCTCCTCAACACATCCAGGACGAGTATAGTATGACATTTGACCTATCCGCCTATGGCAACACGACGCCCATCTACATGAGCATGCCGGGATACCAGTACCCGGGACAGAAATACGAATGGAAGGCGTGGTCTGAGCGCGATGGCATCGTGGTGCAGGAGGAGCACGGCAATGGTAACGCCTACGGCTTGATCTGGATTCCCTCTTCATACGACCCCAGCAGGGCCTACAACCGCAGCTTCGGTGGTCTCGGGCATTATCAATACGTCCAACCTCGTCAGAACTACCACCTGCTGCCTCTCCACCGTGGTCTCAAGGTCAACTTTGAAAAGCAGGATCTGGCCCAGAAGGCTGTCAGCGTTCAAGTCAAGCCTCGTTTCGGCGACGGGGCCACCTTCGACGTCAAGGCCAAGAGAGAGATTATTCTCTCTGCCTCAGCGACCCGCACGCCGATCATCCTCCAGCTTTCTGGCATTGGCCCCAAGAAGGTCGTGGAGGAGGCTGGTATCAAGTCTCTGATCGATCTCCCTGGTGTCGGATGGAACTTGCAGGACCACTCCCACACTGTCAGTTTGTACAACTTCACTAAGGATGTGTGGCCGACGCCGACGACCATCCATACCAACGCGACCTTCCGCGCCGAAGCCCTCGCCGAGTACAAGGCCAACAATACTGGCCCTTTCACCTCGCCAACCATTTCTGGTGGCCTTTTGCTCCCTGCCCGCAGCTTCACTGGCAGCCACTTTGCCAATCTTAGCCTTCAACTCGGTCTTCAGGCCGCCGTACACAATTATTATCTGCCAGATGGTCTTGACCCTACCCTGATCGCCGGTTACATTCTGCAGCACAAGATTCTCCTGAAGTCTTTCCTCTCGGACAAGTCCGCCATCTTCGAGCATCCTTTCCAGGGCTCTCCTCGTGGAACCTCCATCCTTCTCAAGCCCTTCTCCCGTGGTTCCGTCACCATTAACCCCCAGGACCCTTTTGGGGACCCAGTCTTTGACTACCGCCTGTTGTCCAACCCTATCGACCTCGAGATTCACGTTCGCATGCAGCAGTACATTCGCAACCACTTCGCCACCTCCGTGACTCTTCCCGCCCTCGGCCCTGTCGAGCTCGTCCCCGGCAAGGACCGGGCATCTGACGCAGAGTTGAAGAAGTGGCTGGTGGACGAGGAGAACCTGAACGCTTCCAACGGCCACAGCTGTGGCACCGCCTCAATGATGCCCCATCACCTCGGCGGTGTTGTCGACTCCAACCTCAAGGTCTACGGCACCAGTCACCTCAGCATCGCTGACACCAGCATCATCCCCCTGCTTGTTGGTGCTCACACTCAGAGCACTGCGTACATGATTGGCGAGAAGGCTGCTGATCTCATCAAGTCCAGACACGGATGAAGGTATGGGTCTTGAAACGTGTTGGTACATACCTGCATGGCTTGACTCTCGTCTCTGGGTGCCGCCTCTTTGGGATTAGCGAACTTCCTTTGTTCTGTTTTTGAATGTCCTGGATGCATGTGTAGCTGACGGACACGGGCGTCCACTTTGCACCGTTGCATGGCTTGCCCAACTCCCCATTCATACATCTGTTGAATAATTCCTAGACCATTATGAAAAGATAATCATGCTTTTTCTATGACTATAGCGTAGGAAACGGTCGTACATTATTTTCTTGAGCCGGACGAGCTCATGTCTAAACGGCGAAGCCTCTTTTGGCCACTGATTCTGTTGACGTCGAATCTCGGGACGATTTGGCTGATATTTCACATGCTTAGCAAGACTTTCGGTCCAGGCAGAAGTATTGCAGATTCGCTATCCCGGTTCTGCCATATCTGTACTTTCAAGCTGAGAAACCTACAGAATTTCCCAACAACAGCCACATCTGGCATCATCACCTTCCCGTACTGGACTACGTCAAACAATGAGAAATACTGTCTCCTAGGTATCAGTCAGCACAGGCCTGGATGTGTTCCAATTCAGCCTGCATTGGGAATACCGCACAGCCAACCATAGCCCCATTTCGCGTAAGCACTTCGGTCCGATGGCTGCAGCCCAACAATATTTCCACGTTGACAGCGAATCAGACGGAGTTCTCTGGGCGCGAAAGCCCAAGGCAGAATATCAGGCGAACGAATCAAACACGAACGAGACTTCGGTCGCCAATTTGCGGCCACAAACCCCTCTTTTCTAATACCTTGGACTTTAGTACCGATTGAATATGGACCTTTTCTCTTCTCCAAATCTCGCAGGGCGCAAGTCTCATATCATCAATAGCTTACCCAGTGAAGGCATTAATGTCTCCTAAGAGAAGGAATCATTCAAACCAACAAAGATGTACGTTTACTAGTGGCAAGGCGCCCATCGCGAAATCTAATTCGTACTACTAGGTCAAGAGATATCGCAGCCGAGGCTTATCAGGATGCTATCCGTTACCTCAAAACGGAATTCAAAGAGGATGCTCAGAGCAAGCCTTGTTGGCTCGAACAGGCCAAATGTACGTCACTTGATGAGCTGCTGGAACAGACTCAAAATGTAGAGACCCAATATCGTCAGGCATCTCAAAACAGGCATAGGCGAATGCCTTGGCTGAGAAGCCTTTCTTCAAGGGTGATGTATTATGGGCAGGTACTCGACACGCTCGCCCAGCACCACCCCGAGTACGTCGGTCTGGTCTGGGGAATCATCAAATTTGTTTTGCTGGTTCGTATATCGCATCGCTAGCTACTGAGATCGGACTGATGCTAAATCATTTCAGGGTATAATCAACCACGCCGAGCTTGTGGAGCAATTCTCCCAGGCACTCTCGACGATATCGCAAGTCTTACCCGCGGCGAAGGTCAGCGCCGAGCTTTACCAAACGGATCAGATGAAAGATGCGATTGGAAAACTTTACGCTCACATTTTGCTGTTTCTCAAGCAAGCTTTCGATTGGTATAATGTGGGACCTGCTCGTCGCATGCTCAACGCCTTAATCAAGCCATTCCAGCTCTGCTACAAAGACACTGTCGAACAGATCAGGCTTTGCGCGAAGACTATCGATACCATTTCCAATACTGGTCTCAGGTCAGAGGTGCGAAGCATGAATCTACTGTTACAAAGAGAAGATCTGAGATTTCAATCGCACGAGAAAAAGCTGGATGAAATGCAACTTGAATTCAGGACGGCACATGATAATCTAACCAAGATGGTTGGCTTAATTCTGCAAATCGCCCAACGTAAGATATTGTTCCCAAAAGTCTAATTGAGGACCGTTCCCTGATTGATCGGTAGGCAACAACATCAGCCTTGCTGGGATTCAATTGGACATTGGAGAAATGAAACCTCGACTACAAGATATGCACTTTAGTCACGTCCTGGGAGTGCTTAAACCTACACGAACGCCGGAAGAAGCTCTCCTTAAACACAAGTCTCTCGCTCGCCGAGCACAATCATGGTCCAATCGATCTGACAGCGTAATGGAATTACTCCAAAGCATCGGAAACTGGATTTCATCGCCTGATTCATCGTTCCTTGTTCTACAGACTCGGGCCCGGGCCCAAGCACGAGCCAAGCAAGTGACCACTGAGCTCATTAGTCACCTGCAACCTCAGTCAAGCCGGATCGCATGGTATTTGTCGGCTACATGTCCTCAAGATGACAGAGTCGCAAGCGCGACTGATGTTATTCGAGGTCTATTATACCAGTTCTTGAGGATGGTGCCGGATCTTGTGGCTGCTTGCCCCAACCACTTCAGCGTAGCTAAGCTGGAATCGCGGCACTCAGATAGTGAGTGGCTTGAGCTTCTATGCCATGTGGTAGACCATCTCGGCTCGTGCTTCATCATTGTCGAGGCTGAGGACGTTCTAGCAGATCCTGCAGAGGGAACTCGCTTGACAAGATTGCTACAGCACTTAGTTGGCCACTGCAATCGAAACCGTTCATCTACAAAAGTGTTGGTTGTTAGCTACGATAGATCGTGGGAAGAGTTTTCCGACATGGGCAATGTTGGTGGAAAGATCATTCAGGTACGCCGAGAGGTAACGACGAAAAAGATGCGACGTTTTCGAGGGAAGTCAATATTCCCTGGACTTCACTGGACCAAGTCTCCCCATCGATAGGTGTGCATCGCTGGCCTGTAACTCAAAAGATCCCTTTATCAATTTGTTCTCGATCAGGCGATGCTGAACTAAGATCTTCTTACCATTTCCCAATCCTGAAACCCCTGTGGACGTCGATTCGAAGATAGATAGATTGCACTCAGGACAGCGTACTACGCGACGGCGGAGACGCAATGAATCTAACGATTGTAAGAGAGTAATTACCTCAGACAAGTAATCATATGCGAATGGCATAGAATCTCTGCCTCCCATCTTCTCTAAAAGACCGCTGTGTCAAACGCGATATGGGTGACTTGATCAAGCATATTCTGCTTCCTTTTTGGGGTTTCACAATGTCGAGTTCCCCTGTACCATCCAAACATATTCCACCGCCCACATTTTCAAATGATAAGTACCTTTCAGTAACTGCACCTCTAGGGGGAAAACTAAGAAACCTGCGTTGAGGTACCTTCATGTAATGGACACTCACTTTGTCAATTTGATAGTCCATAGAATCTGCTATTACAAGTCACAATAACAGATAATATGTCTCCTGGAGGTTCCTTTTCTCTAGGGTACAAGATATAAGCACGCAAACACTCTCTCTAAATGCCAAAACATTTCAAAGGATAAACATCATAGCACCATTCAACATAAATAACCTATATCTAGCTAACATCCTTGTCAAATCTCGTTTGAGCTGCCCTGGCATATTCTGCCGCTGAGTGGCCATGTGTCTCCTCAACATATGCTTCGAAGTCGTTAGCGATTTCAATAGCTTGTTCTAGGTGATCGGAGCACATCTCCGTGTTTCGGAACCGAGCGAGCTGCCTTGCGGTGGTGATTGCATTGCGGATTTGGCGTCCGTTCAGCTTTGCTGCCTCGAGCACTCCCACATTTTCTCTCAAATCTTCGATGTTAATCCTTTCCCTCTCACCAAGTGCGTGACGATCTTCTTCGGGCAAAGCATTAGTACGCAATTGCTCTCGATCCAGCATATTGAAAAAGTTATGCCATATCTTCTTTCGACCCTTCTGATCCACAGGTGGGTAGTAGATAGCAAGTTGCATTCGTGATTTGAATGCTTCATCGAAGAGACCCACTGCCATAGATATCAGCCATGTCTGCCATTTTCTTGTAGAGTGCACTTACCTCTGTTAGAGGTCAGTATGAGGATACCCTCATAATACTCTAGAGCACGCAGGAACACAGAGACCAGGGCGTTTCTTTTCAGATCCATTTTTTCGCGCTCCTCCAGAAATACGTCGCTCTCGTCCAACAGCACCACTAAAGCTTGAGCATGAGTTCGTGAAGACAGCTGAGATCCAAAACCAACTTACCCGCTTTCCACCTGCTTCCGATCCAGAGAACAGATTGCAGGTATTTCTCAACTTGTTTTGGGTCTGTTCCAATATCACCACACGTCACCCGGTAAAGAGGCTTCTCTGCTAGTTCAGCAACACTCTCTGCCGTTAACGTCTTCCCAGTTCCTGGGCCGCCATGAAGTAGCATAATAAGTCCTTTCCCTTTTCCTTCAACCACATCGGCGGGGGCCTGTGATCTCACATGAGCCAGAATGACGGCTTGTATGAGTTCCTTCTTCGATGGATGGAGGACCAATTGGTCGAAAGCCTTTTTGTTCCAGTCCACATGACTGATATATTTCACATGAAGCGTTCCTGTGGACATAGATGTTTTGGTTAGACTATTGCAAATGCTGATTGAAAGGCGTTGAAACTCACCCCATTTCTTATCATGCAAAGCGAATCCATAAATCGTGCACGGTAGTAACAGCAATAGTCGCTCGTCAATGGGTTGATCAAGACCCATGATGTCAGAGCTCAGCGTTTCCACAATCGCAGGGTCTTCCTCGTCAGCTTTGATTTCAGAATGAAGGATTTTGTAAGCTTCAGCGTCAATCATGTATCTCCCATTCGACTGCGATATTGTTAGAAAAAGCACTCAGGTTTTCAGAAGTCAGCAAGAACTCTTTGCCTACCATTCGCGCACCCAGCAACGTTGTCGGCGCATTGTAAGTAACAAACTTCATTTTCCGACACTCCCAAAACATAGAACCTCTCTGTCTCAACTCATCCCTTAGCTCTCGAGTTTGAACAAACCGCAGAGGAAAGACTGGCAACTCCACTATTGGTAGGCGACCCTTTCCCTGCGAGGGCCATTCAAACTCGAATACTTTCTTTCGTTTTGTAAAGTTCCCATTAGTAAACTCCCAGCTATAGCACTTGAGCTTGCCTGCGCGTGTAGACCTCTGATAATGTAGGCTCCCACGCGTAATGAACCCTCGCGGCTGTCCTTCCTCGAAGGCGACAACCACGTCGTCAGGCCTGAACAGCATCCATAAGTGTTCTTCGGTGACGAAGCCTTCGGAGAAAAGAATTTCAGCGTCGTTGAATTTGGTCTGGAAACATTCATCGACGTAATCGAACAGCTGCATAAAATGTCTGAGTTGGTCGGTGTCCAAAACCTGAGACGCCGTAGACATGACTTTTGATCTGGCGTGGTGAAGCTGGACATAAGGAGGTACAAGGTCTTTCTCCCATCTCAATAGAAGATCCGGATGAATGGCCGCAAGTATGTCCATAGCCTCACGTAAACGCTTCGAAACTTGAATATTCTCGCTCAATGGCGTTGCGATGTCCGTCGTCTGATGTATGACGTCGAAATATGGCCAAAGCTCGTTGGGGATTTGAGGGTCGAGGCATGGTGGTTGCACCCGAATAAAACGGTCCTGTACTTCCCCGTGGAAAGCCTGGCAGTCGTAATTGCGAAGAATTACGAGGTTTTCATTCATGTTCGGTTCTGTATACCGGTCAAGTGTGTGAAGGCCCTTCGTTCCTCTCAGCGCACTTGCTCGGCTGTCTCTTTCATAAAGCCGTGGAGCATCTTCAAAAACCATGGATTGTTCGTGCCGTAGATGCCCATTCAGCTTTGCCTTGCATCTGACGTGATGAATCACCAGCGCAGCTACCGTCGAGATTGAAGTTGGGTTTATGTTCGGAGTTTGCGGCGTACTAGCTTGTCGCATCCTCTTCTGAAACTGAGGGATGCTCGGTGATTCCGAGTCGTCTGGCTCCTCAAGCGACTGGTCGGCGGGCGGGCTTTGTTCTCTAGCCCGCTTCAACATGTTCGCTTTCTCGTGCGAAATTGCTTAGTGTTGGAGGTTGGATTAGGAACTTGAGAACCGTTGGACGTTGCATCAATAACGACTAGCACGATTTGCGTTGAATGATGGATCACCACAATGGAAGGGTGCAAGTATGAAGTTTAATGGTTGCTTTCTTTCTTCCCTTGTGTCGTCATATTCGAAAACGGGTCACCGACGCCTAGCCATTCGTGTGTTGCGGGATGAACAACACGCGGCGCTCTGTGATTCGTCCTCAAGTTTCCACAGAACGACTCGGGAAAGTCGACCGATGCGCCTGCATGGACATAAAACAGTGATGTCTAATGGGCTGGCACCTCGACCGCGGATCATATTAGAGACAGAGAAGACAAAACGGAAAACGATTTCTACGAAATTATGAATCAATTGTTTACGCTAAGTCTAGCTGATCAAGCCACATGCTATCTCGGTCAACGATTTGCCGGTATTGCTACTTGTTGCATGTTGCAATAATCACATCTCCAGTGGTGGCAACTAGGGCAAGCTTGGTCGGTCATGGGATTTATAGGTCCAGTAGAGCAGTTCGACTGCATGCGTAAATTAATCTTCCTGGGTGACAACGGACAACCTGAGATTACGTACGCAATACCAAATCCACCCATAAGTCACGGCGGGTTTCGATGATCTTTTAGACGAACCTCCAGTGGCTCTTGAACTCGAGCTTCGAAATGACTTTGAGGATGGTCTAACGGCTGTGGGTGCCTCCCTTTTGCTGATCGATTGTGAAGACAGACCGTCATGTTCAGAGATGGCGCAGAGCAAGTCTTTCTTTACCGTTATCTCGTTGGTACAATCTTTGGAAACCGTGTGATGGGGCTCCGTGGGGCCTGTGTCACCGCGGTCTGGAGGCATTCTGGCGAAGCAGAACGATGTGGCGGGGGGGTTTGGGCTCAAGACTTCGTCGAGCTTCTGGACAAGTTATGTCGGATTCATAAAATGAAAAATTGATACAGGTAGGTTGGAAATCCTTTGTGGAGGATGAATATCATCGTCGATTTGCCAGACAGTCAACGGCATAGAGACAGTCCTGGAATGCGGGAGAGAATGAAGAAGAAATGATTCATATTCACTTCCGCAGGTCTCGGGATGGGAGAAGTAGGCATCTTTGCTGCCCAATGGCTTACGTAGCTTAGAGAAGCACCATTTGACACAAAATCGAAATAGACGAGGAGGATCTGCAGCTGTTATTGGCCTTAGAGTCGGCAAACCCAGTCAGCGCACCGGCGCTTAGCCGACGACTGAGTTGGAAAATTTCACATGAGAAGCGGCCAAATCTTTCTCATCGACTGCTGCATAACGTCAGTACGCTGATTATCCACAATTTCTCCCAATCTGAGCTTTTTGGGGCTGCTGCTTTGCTCAAGAAAAGTGCCGATCAATCGGAACAACATTTGATTAGCTTTTTTCTGTATACTCATGTACTAGCGTCATGCAGCAGTCGACGCAACAGCTAGCATTTTGGCAAGACATTGTCGGCTAGAACCGATAGATTCCCTGGTGGCGGGAAAAGATATCGTTGGTGTTTGGCATTTTGGGAATCTTGGTGAAGACCTCTCTGCACTTGAAGAGCTATCAGGCCACCAAGCAGTTGGATGTTCGTTGTTGCCCGTTTTTCTTGCGCCCTGTTGGACAAGCCTCGTTGGTGTTTTCCACCTTGTGAAGTCGACGACATGGCTGACCTTATGTCAGCATAAATGGATCAATAAGGGTCGGATCGCGGGAGCCCCTGTCACAGTAGCGACTGGGGTCTCGCATGGAGGTTCCAGAAGGAGTGAAAATAACTCGGGACGATATCACAGCTTATCGGTGGACATCCGACACGGGTGACACGGGTGACACGGGGGACCCGGGGAAGGTTGGTCGCGATGCGCTAATCTTGGAGCAAGATTTGGAGGTGCAGACGGGGGGCTTCTTGGCAAGCATTGGACGACGCCTCGGGGGGTTCTTGGGGTGTCTCATGATTGACAACGGGGATCGCTTGCTGACAGGCAGAGGTGGCGGAACGTTGCGACGGACGTTGGGATGACTGGGCGATGACAGCTAGAGTTCATCACGGCCGTTGAGGAGATGCGGAGGGGGAGCGAATACGCAGCAGCAATACGAGGAGAGAGCATCATCAAATCATCAATGTTGAAAAAGAGGGCAGCCAATCCGGTGAGCTTGAATGCAAATGAGCAGTCACACAGCCTGGAAAATTAGGTGCACGGCATCCGGTCTCCGGGCGGAATGCGAGAGGAAGGAGCAAAAAGTCAGCAATGGGGACTGTTGGCTCCTTCATCCCGCCACTGGTCGCATTGTCTCAGGCGGAAGGGGCGTCGGTGACGTAGCGACCGGAGGTGCTCCTGGGAAAGTGCGTGGAACGGGCTTGCAGCTGGCGGGGACGGATTAGGTAATTGCCTCTTGCTAGCCAGTGCCGGTCTCACCTTCCCGCCTGAATCTCTGTCTCTGGCGCAGAAACAGTGGGAAGGAAGGAAGGGGGGCCGAAACCGAAAGGAAGGCGGTGACCACTTTCCCATTTGGAGAGAGGCACCGTTCCACAATGTCACCGTCACCGGCCGTCCACTGAGTGTCTGACTGCAGTGCGCCTGCCAAATCAAAGGCGAAAAGAAAAAAAGAAAAGCGAGACACAGCAGTTGGCAGGAACCCCTCTCCGGTTGACGGGTCGCTGCTTCCTGCTTCCCCTCCAAAATGCCCGCTCGTCCCCTGCCATTTTTCCAGAAATCCTGCCCATGACCCTTTTCTTTCCACATGCACCGGATCCACTCTTCGTCCTGGTCTTTCCGATTCCCGACTGTGACTGCTGTCTCCAGTTCCCGCAGCCTGCAACGTCGTCGTCGGCTCATGGAAGGCCCCGGACAATTTGCATCGTCGCCTCGCTAGTTCTTCGCCCGACGAATCATCGTGACCGGAACAGAATTGAAGGCTCCAGCCCGTCTGCCACCGAATTCCTGCATCGAACATCGAACATTCGATACCCACGGTTACGGCGCTGCGTAGACACGACCTGCTTGTTCCCGGTCACCGACAGCGACACTGCACAGTACTGCATAGTATCCGCACACCGACAATAACGCCCACCTTTTGAGCCCTGACCGTGACAGTGAGACAGGCGACAGCGACTCACCTTGCTTCAGAGTCGGTGGCTGCATGCACCGCGACCCGACGGTGGAATTAAGGAATTCGCACCCCCGTCATGGTGATGCCACATGTCGCTACGGATCCATGTCTTTTCTCCCTCCCATCGCCTGAACGAGTCCCCCGACGCGCTGATCTGAGCTGAGACCAACCCAGCCCAGCCGCGACCGTACGACGTATTTGGCACTCTGACAATTGCTACGCTACTGGACCGCCATCTGCAACTGCTGCCCTGCACACATACCCAACGCTACCCTGTTTGTCTGCTGCAAACCAACCACAAACACCACACCACCAACGACCGACGCAACAACGCCTCCCAGACCGACAGACACTGCGATTATTCCTGCACATTCACCTTGCAATAAGGCTTCATTGATACTCGACCTTGACCCGTTCGCCGACCGCCTTCACCGACTCTTTTTTTTCCGGTTCTTCGTTCTCCCGATCGTACCCGAAGCCCCAGATCTCGTCTCTCGATAACCCGCCTTCATTCTTTAACTCGCCGACACAGGGCAAATTTACCACCAGACCTCATTCGAAAGCGCCCGCTGCACGACGACAGTCATATCTGCCGTCGACGTTCCGAGCCGACCTTTCAAACACGCCGCCGAAACGGCCAGCCTTCGTCACTTTCTTGCCCGACTGTCGCTCCAGCATGCTGCCATGGACCCTCCCGACCCCCTGCCGCTCCGTATAACGAGGAGCGCCTCCTCGTCCTCCTCCCTCCATTTCAAGCCACGCGACCGCAAACTTCACCTTTTGGTCGCCGCCACCGGCCCGCGCGACATATCATGGGCTCAAGCCCTCGTCGTGCGGCTCTCCAAGAGCTCCGCCATCGAGATGCGCGCCATCGTCGACGACACCGTCCCCCGATTGAGCCAGACCGTCATTACCATGCAGAACCGATCCATGTGTCCTCCCCTGCCTCCAGTGCGCGCCGCCGACACCGACGCCGACGATATAGAGTTTTATCGCCAGCAAGCCTTCGAACTGGTCGAGTGGGCCGATCTCATGGTTTTGGCCCCGATCGACGCGGATAACATTTCCAAGATGATGGCGGGCATTGCCGATACGTTCCTCCTCGAGGTACTGAGGGGGTGGGATACTGCCAAGAAGATCCTCCTGGTGCCCGGCATGAGCACACATATGTGGGAGAACCCCGTCACAAAACGGCAGCTCAACAAGATCAACAGCAAGTGGACTTGGATACGCGCCATGACCCCGATTCTGTGGCACTACGACGGATCACCGAAGAACCCGAAGCGGATTGTCAACTGGAATGGATTCAACGATGTGTTGGGCATCATCAAGAACCAGGCCGACCTCCTCGGCCTCGGCCGGGACGTCGACGTTGTCACTCACCTTGGGTACCTGGCGACTGGGGATCCGCGGGTCTACTCTAACTTGCCTCCCGAAATTTGGACCATCATTCTGGATTATGCTGGGGATTGGGAACTCGCGCAGGCCTTGGGAATCTTTACGAACCTACCAATGCCGCATCCTTGGACACTGCAGCCGAAAGATTCGCGAGATCCGATCAAGGTCTACGAGCACGAGCTAGAATGGCTTGTCCTCACCTGCGACACGACCGCCATCTGCAAGAAGCTCCTCCAATCGCCCCCTACACTGCACGACTTGCCCGCCCTTGTCGTTGGGCTTCTTATCAAGTTTTCACTCATCGAAGTGCTCAAATGGATGGAGGCGAATCGCCCCGACCTCTTCAAGCACGCTTTCGATGGCAAAGTTCTCCCGACCAAGGCCTCGGCGTATTTTGGTCGCCCCGACGTCTTGGATTACTGGAAGGAGAGCAAATATTTCAGGGGCAAGCACCAACAGTCGTACGACGCCGAGGCTGTCGACGGTGCTTCCAAAATGGGTTTTATCCAAGTACTTGACTGGTGGTGGCGGCATTCCGGTTTGCCTCTGCGCTTCACTGAGGCTGCCTTGGAGCAAGCCAGCGGAAAGGGACATCTGCTGGTCCTTGAATGGTGGAGGGATGCTGCGGCGCAGGATGAAAGAATCGTGCTACGTCCCGGCAAAGCTCTGCTGTGGGCTGCTCAGCACGGCCAGGTTGATGTCATCAAATGGTGGATGGCTTCTGGCATTCCCATCGCCCACGGCGACGGTGTAGCAAAGATTGCCTCGCGGTGGGGCCAGGTCGGCGTCCTCGAGCTTTGGCGCAAGCTCAAGGGTGACGACAAACTTACATTCGACGGCGAGGTGCTCGTCCAACCCACGATTCACCAGCACATCGGCGTGCTGGAGTGGTGGCGCAAGTTCGCATACGGCGAACTGGACGGCATGGAAGGAAGGAAACAACGCGTCGAATACCGAACGTGCGATATCGAGGAAGCTTTGGAGGACAGCATCGGCGACCAGGAGCCGGTGCGTAAATGGTGGGCCAGCAACGGGCTCAATCTCGGACTCCGCAATGTTGAATGGATGCGGGCCAGGTGTTTGTAAGACTATTCTCTGTTTTCGGGACACATTCACAGGCGCAGGCGGCATTGCTTTTGGTAGCACTGACACGGCGCCCTTGCATTGAAACCGGCACACAAAAAAGTTTGGCGTTCTGGATCGAAGGCTGGAAATCTGGCGTTGGCAGCATGCGTGATGAACGTGAGGGTATTACATTCTCATTATAGATTGATTGGTATTTTGTCGAATCATGACATCTCGTTACACATCCCCAGAAGTGAAGTCCTTTCCTACCATTCTCAGATGACCAACGGCGCAGCAGCCAACAGACCAGCAACCAAGATGGCGCCGTCGACACCAATCGCAGCCGCACCGGCTGTGCTGCCACCCCCGGTCGTCGCTGCCGTTGGCGCCGCATTCGTAAGCGTCGCCCTGGTGCTGGTGCTGGTGCTGGCGCCGCTGGCAATAAGCCGCGTGGAGGTGGTGCTCATATCATCGTCACCACCGCCCAACACCGTAGTACTCGGGGAATCGTCAAAGGTAGTCGTAGCAGAGCGAAGCCGCGTCGTCGCAATCAACCTCGTCGAAGTAGTACTATCATCCCCTCCACCGCCGCCGCCGCCGCCTCCACCACCACCCGGACCGTTGCACTTCTTGTTACCCGCGCAGGTCTGCCCCGAGAAGCAGTAGTAGGTGTTGCAGCACGTTTGGCCGGAGGGCATACAACCCGCTCCGCACACCGTCTGTCCCGCCGCACACTGGCTCCCGCCTCCTCCGCCACCGCCAGATCCCTTGTTGCACTTCTTATCACCCGCGCAGGTCTCCCCGGCATCGCAGAAGTATGAGCTACAACATACCTGTCCCACCGGCATGCACCCCGTCCCGCACGCCGTCTGCCCGCTCGCACACTGCCCGCCACCACCTCCCCCACTGCCTTTCGAACAGAACCCATCAGCGGTACACGTCTCCCCGGCATCACAATACCCGCCATCAGAGCAACACACCGTGCCGGAGGGGATACAGAAGCCGTTGCAGAGGACTTTACCGGAGGAACACCCGGACGGGGCGCCGGAGCAGGTCTTGCCGATGGGGCAGCAGCCGCCGGAGACGCAGACCTTGGTGGCCTCGCAGTAGCCGCCGCTGCCGGTGTTGCAGCAGGTGCCGAGGGTGGGGATGCATTTGCCGTCGCAGGGTTTGTAGCCGATGTCGCAGGTGGAGGCGACGGCGCCGAGGGAGATGGCGGAGGAGCCGAGGCCGCCTGGGAGGAGGAAGGGGTTGGACGCGGAGGAGGAGGAGGAGGAGGATTGGGAGCCGAGGTAGGGGGAGGAGGAGTCGGCGAGGGCGAGGGCGAGGCCCGTTGATAGGAGGAGGGAGTTGAGCAGCATTGTGGTGGTGGTGTTGGTGAGGTGGCCTTGGGAGGGGAGGTATGGGGATGGGGAGGAGGTATATATATCTGATAGTGAAAGAGATCCGACTATCGTACTTACAACGATGTTCAACGGGGAGCTTTGAATGGAAAGATACCCCTGGGCCCCTTGCGTGGGAAATCAGCCTGCATGGGCCGGGTGAGGTTAACGGGAGATTTCTGTGTGACCCCGGACGACGCTAGGAAACGCCATGAGGCGCGTTGATAGACGAGCTGGCTTCCTTTCGCGTTCACGGGGATGGTGATGGGCGAGCAAGCAGGCTGCTGGGGGTGACGGGTGGGCTGAGAGCCAAGAGACGCAGGGTTGTTTGCCACATTGTAGCTTATTTTCACGAGGTTTGTTTGACATTATGCGGCGTTGCCTTCTTTGACTGAGGTGGTCTGTCGGAGGAGCAGTCTCTGTGAGTATGACTGCGGCATGGGATACCGATTCAATGTGCGCTGTGAATGTAAGCACCGCATGTCTCAACGTTTCTTTCCTACCTTCAGTCCTAATCAGACATCACGGCACTTCTTCAAGGCAGAAATATCCAAAGCTGAAGCCAAGAAAGCCCCGCCAAGAAATGACAAGCAGTCCACCCCAGCAACTGACCTCAGCTCCCTCAACCCGTTACAACCAGCCCAGCCTGCCCTCTACCAAGCCGGGCGATTTAAGCGACCGACAGCCTTCATTTCGTTATGCTTATCTTGGCCCGGATGAATATTAGCCCCGAATGCTTATTTTGCATTCGTGCAGGTGGTGAAGAGAAGCGTTTTTGGAGAGGGGAAGTGATGGACGCCCCTAACGGCGCCGGCGCGTGCGGCTGAGGGTCGCGGACGAATTGGACGGCGGGAAAGAGATGAGAGGCGTTTGCTAGCGTTGTTTGATGGGCGATTGGACCCTTGTCGACATCGCGGGTTGAGGGGAGCTCTGCGGCTGAGCTGGTGTTTGAGTCGGTGATTAGACGAGGTTAGCTGGGGACAAGAGTTAAGCTTGATTTGACGAGAGGATGATCGACGGGATGTGTGGTGAGTGTTGATTGAGACGGGGTGGGAGGGTGTGTGTTGGCACGGCTGGGACTGGGAGTTGGTAAGGCGGGATTGAGTCATGCCGTCCAGATTAAATTTTGATAGACGGTGATGGGTGACTGGGCGTTTTCGTGGTAGTGTAAGGCTGATTTTGTGTTGTGGGATAGGGCGTGCTGTGTGAGATCTCCAGGTTGGATGGGAGACACGAGGAAGGTTGCTTGCGCAGGGGTTGAGAAGGGCGTGATGCCTTACACAGTGGCGTCTTTGAGTTGACTCACTCAAATTTGAGGTCAGAGCAGGAAGAGTCGTGTCTTTGCAGTTTGCGATGCGAGGTATTCCGGGGAAGCACAAGGCAGGGGCCGGTGTAAGACGGCGTCCCACTTTTCACTCCGGCCGGCTCCCAATTGCGAGCCCTCTCAGCAGCGCGCCGTTGCGGTGTCTCAACCCGGCCCCACAACACAAATTTTCCAAAAGCAGAATCTGGCATGTCCTTTCAGAGAGGGAAATTCGTGAACCAGAACAAAAACAAACACAACGCCTCGAGACCGAAAGCGCAAAAAGTGATTCGACGTTGGCCTGATTCGAACAGACGCTCCCGAAGGAACAAGATTTCTAGTCTTGCGCATTAGACCACTCTGCCACAACGCCTTAACCTAATGAGCCCGCTTTGAGGCGGGGATGGTGAGAATGGCGGTGTGCTAGACCATGTTCTGTGAGTCTGGACCCTCCACAATGTGGGCAACGGCAGAAGAGCCCTATCCGTTATACAAGTTACATTCTCAGAGGCTGCTTGCTGTATACGCCAAGGCCTCAGAAAGCATAATTGACAGCCTAAGAGTTTGCTATTCGGGTCGATGATGATGATAGGATCGCAGCAACAATAGTAATTATCTCATACGGAGTGCTTCGCCCGAATAGCACGACTCGTTCACAAATACTGTGGAATTGAAATGACGATAAAGTAGCCAGTAGCATTAAATCATCCAAGTATTAACTGAGGAAGCAGACTGGAGTTTTATTTTAGTGACGAAGGAAGTCACTCCCTCTGCTCTCACTGTACGGCATACCAGCTTTCACTCCGAGGAAAAACTAAACGGTTCTTCGTTGAAATAATAAAAAAGAGTGTTTGATGGTTGGTTCTGCTAAAGGGGGCAATACTCCTCCCTCGTCGTGACTCTAGTTGAGACTGGCAGGCCCTGAGATGTCGTCTCATCAAACGGAAGGCTCCTATCCGTTCTACGTGTAGATGTCCATATAGAAACCCGCATAAGCCCCATAGTCGCGCGAGGCTGTGTCAATCCCCCAGCCTCATAAAAGTGTTGCGCGGAATCGACCTACATACATCAATCGTCTGAGAAATGCGAATCCAGGCTTCTTCCGTTCACACATGGAAGACCAATCGTTGGCACGTCTATGGTCATGAAAATATACTAATTCTAGATTGATTTGACTCACTGTTTGTTAATCTGTCTTTAGGTGCGGGCAACGATATCTCAAGTAGTCTCAACCCTGTCGAGGCCGCATACAGCGTGCGAGAAGCTGTAGCAGATCGCACACCATCGTTCTGACCTTTGACATGAAACCATCTCACGCGAAGGGACTGATCACTGATTTCATTAGATCCCAATCCATCAACCTACCGAAGTCGTCCCCTTTGGTCTTGTGCTAGGCTGTCTTTGAACATGCCTCCTGCGCCTTACAAAGAGGCCTCACCGTGTTATTCTCACACGCAGGTCATGCTCCACAAACATCGCTACCAGCGTACCTCACAACCGAATACAACCCTCAAATGCTTGGCCAGGCCAAATACACCCAGTAACGAATCCGAAATACCCGAGTCGTCCGCGCCAAGATCGACAGAACGTCCAATCCCAGAGACGACAGGCAAGAACAGTCGATTGGTGGTCCTCTCACCCCTGAGCCGATCAGACGAACGGGGCAACCCCAGCCTGCGCGAGGGGAACTCCAGCCGACAGGGCACCTAACCACGAACCCCCTGTTCCTCCCAACAGCGCTGGCAGCACCCAACGATAGCGGTTGAGATGACATGAGACCCGACCCCATTGGACAGCCCTAAACGTCGCGACCCTCATTTCAAACGCGGCTGCTTTTATTTTTATCTTTATTCTTATTCCTGTCGGGTGCCCTTTTCAATCCCGTTCCATCCCCGAAGGTGGCCGGACGGTCGCTGGCGGAGCGCTATTCTTAGGCCCGGAGATCTTTGAATAGTTTATTCCCCCGCTGGCGGGGGTGTCGGTGGAACTTTACCGAGTTTCTGCGACCTGAAGGGGTAAGAGGGCACGCGAGCACTTTGCAGCTGGTTGAACTGCACCGCTGCCTCCAGGATGCATCATAGGTGACGATGTTGAAAAATATGCTTTCTGAGCACGGTTGATGTTGTGAAGTTGCATCTACCGTTGCCAAGACTCAACGTCAAAAACTCACAAGTCGACGCGATCCCGAAAGCTTGGCGCAACTGTTGGACTCCAAGCCTCCAAGTCTGGGCAGTTCCAGTCGACGTCTTTGGCGATCTTGGCGGGGGCTTCACGTGGAAATCTCAGAATGGGGGCCATAACTCTCTGAACTATGATGCAACTCAAGACGACGCTACTTTTCACAAGCTAATGTCCCTCATGGATATGCGGCTGGAAGTTCTCTTGAAACCCCACCTAGTGTCAATTACCCGCGGAGTCTCGCAGCTCGACCTCGGAACCAGACTAAGAAGAGGACCACAACGAATAGCCTGCATCCGCAGTTCCAACAGATAATCTTCCGCCTCGTGTTGAAGCTATTCGCGATTTTTCACGTCATGAAACAGCAAGGGGTTCAGGGCCGATCCCGTCCAATTGGCTGCGCGCCGTCGTTGATGCGCGACCAGCCCCCACCCCAGGCAATTCGAAACGACTCAGCTGTCAGACACCTTGACATGAAGTGTGTCGCCAAAACCTGCCGCACCACCTTCTCTCTTTGGTCCGTTTATTAATAGCAGCCGAGAAAATCCCCCGGATTTCCTCGCCAAAGTTAGCCAACTTCCCACCAAACGGGGGCCGGTTGCAGTTTTCATTATCTGATGGCTGTTTGGGTAGATGCTAATCTAAGCCCAAACATGGCCTCACCAAGCCGGTCTTTGGGCGGGAATGAGACGAAGCTGTCACATCGTGATGGCTTCTTGGCAAAAGTTGAGATGAGGGGTAGATAGACCTTATAGACTTCGAGTTGATAAATAGTGATGGAAATCTCGCGGTCTTTGGTTTTGTGTAGAGTCTCTAGCCCTCCAGCGCCTTCGTTCTCGCATCGTTAGATTCGTTTCGTTCCAGCGCGGGCCGCCGAGTTTTCAATTGTAATCACTCAATTCTAGACAAAGGCTCTATCACCTACCCACTCAGCTCAACATGGCATCCCAAACACTCCCTCTCCGATCCCGCCTCCTCTCTTCAAAACTCTTCATCTTCGCCCTTTTCTTCTTCTCCATCATCACAATCACCTTGGCAGGCGACGATGCTACTTCAACCCCCGCTCAACAGAGCGCTCCGTTCGTGGACCAGGCCACCGGCCTGAACATGGAGCGCTTCTTCGGTGCCAGAACATCATTCGCCTTCGCCATGGCCCTCCCGGAGCAGAACGGGAGCGCCGGAGCCGGGTCCTTCATCGGGCAACTCTCCTTCCCTCTCGTCAACGGCGCCGGGTGGGGCGCCATGGGCTTGACCGGCGAAATGGAGGGCAACTTCATCCTAGCCGCATGGCCCGATGGTGCCGGGGGCGTGATGGCCTCGTTCCGACAGGCAACCGACGAAGATAACCCGCCCGAAGTCAAGGGCAACTTTGCCGTCCGACCCATCGCCGAGGGCGTTTCCGTCAACGCCACCTCTCTCACGTACACCTTCCTCTGCGAAAACTGCCTCGATACAACATTGGGACTGGGACCGGAGGCCACAAATGCGAACGCGGTCATGGGATGGGCGCTGTCTGAGAAGGCAGACAGGAACCCGAGCGATCCCGGGGCGAATCTCGGATTTCACGAGCGTGGGTTTGGGCCGTTCACTGCGAGGTTGGGGAATGCGAGGACGGCGCAGTTTGCGGCGGTGGCTGCGACTGCTGGGCAACCGGTAGCAGGCTCGGCCAAGGCGGTCGCTGCAACGCCGAATGCATTCAAGGATGGTGGTGATGACGACGATGATGATAAGAAGAAGGGCGGTAGTGGCGGTGGTGGAAAGAAGGATGATGATGATGATGATGATGATTGAAAGTCTAGAATATGTAAATTCGATAGACAAGCCAACATCATGATACCTCTATGGCTACAAGACAAACTTGCGTGAACACTGGAATCAGGCTTGAAATACACGACGTGAATATGGGTAGACGGTTGGGCGATGTGGCAGCTATCATAGTGCTATGGACTAACTGAGAATTCGTCTCGGGCACTATGCAAGGCTCGGACAGACGAAGATGGCTTTCGTAAGAGAGAGTGACGCTAATAATCAATATTTGAACTAAAAAGGCAGGCCGAGATCAGATCGCATGTCTTTCTCGCATTAAGGCAATGAATTGGGAGAAGGCTGGCCAATGAACGGCCCAGGAATGAACAAAATGTGACGCATCAGTCAGTAAGATCCAGAGCCTGCTGTAATGTCCCCCCCTTGGCGGTTCTGGGCGTATTATTCGTCATATCATTTCCAAAAGGGCTGTATGGATTGGCAGTGACTGAGAGCGTCCGCGTTCGTTTCTTGCACGCCCGTAGCCCGATGTTCTTTATCCAAGAGACTGCCGCAACCCAGCAGGTTGGGGTTGAATTATTTCACCTTCCGTCACCTTTCCCACCCGCAGCCATGTCCATGCATGGTTCTTCAAATTCCGGAGGCAATTCTGAGAGGAAAAGTCCCCATAGAATCGAACCGTCGGGGCTGTTACATGTTCAAACCGTCTACGACGATGTCGGAAGAGACGATGGCCACATAACATCTCCCATATTCGAAGAAATAATAAATTGGAGGGTTGGTAACTCAGTCATTGGTCACGAAAGTCTACCTGTACTAATAGAGCTACAGAAAGGGAATGTCCCTGACGAAGCGCAGCACGAATATGAAGAGACGCCCTTGCACAGACTGATCAACACTGCAGCTGATGACAAGTCCGCCTTGCGGGGTCTCGAAGAAAACTTGGAAGAATGGAAGCCTTTGATCAACATTCGCTGCTCGGATACCAAGGAAACTGCTCTTCTACTCGCCATTTGGAAGGGGTTTCAAGGCGTGGCTGCTAGGCTTCTCCAAGCAGGAGCCGACCCTGAGCTTGGGAATGACTCCGGGTGGTTACCTTTGCAAGCAGCCTGTGATGTTGGCAAAGACACGATTATTGAGGCGTTGTTGAGCGCCGGAGCTGATCCTGCCAAGAGAGGTCACGATGGACAGTATCCCCTCGATGGAGCTGTCAAGTGGCCCTTGAAATCCCAGTTGTTGAGAGCGCTCGTTAAACCACATCAGCATTCCATCAACGAGATCTACAAGGAGTCTGAATGGCCGCCGCTTAATAAGGCGGTGTATCATGGCACTGAAGGTGCCATTGATATCCTTCTAGAGGTCGGTGCAAGCCTTAGTCTGGTGGACTTTGAGGAATGGACACCTTTAACGACAGCAATTCGACAGAACCAACCCAGAATCGTGGCAAAGCTACTCCGCCACATAGTAGGACAATCCCCAAAGGATATCCAATCAGCTATCGACACGCCAGATTCGGAGGGAATTACACCCATCATGCTCCTCTGTGGTGGACGTCTGCTCGATGACACGTCCAACGACTCATTAACGACTCCGGATATCACCAAAGAGCTGCTGAAGCTTGGTCCGGATGTCAGCGCGATTGACTTCGAAGACAATACAGTATTGCATTACGCAATGGATCCTAAAGTACCAAGAGACGAGAACCTCATCAAAGCCCTGATTCAATTGATGAAACCCGAGAGGATTCTACAATCAAACATTCGTGGCGAGACAGCGTTCGATTCATGCTTTGACAAGGATAATGACTGTCCATTTTCTGAGAGCCAAGGTTTGGTACGATTCCTCGTCGAACTCTTTGCCAGAGACCGAACTCGCCAACAGGCCGACGAGCCACTTTGCTGGACTGTGTACCGCCCGGAGAGACACTCCACTGCTTTGGAGCTTTTCACCAAGTTGAAACAAGCAGGGAAGATACGAGGGAATTTTGATCCCCACAGATGCTCATTGGTTGAATGGGCAATTCATGCTCGTCTCCCCCGAGTACTGCTGACCTATCTTAGAGTTGTAGGATTGAACAAAAAAGGCGATAACGACAGCGTCGTCGACCAGGACAGAGAACGGGGGTTAAATTTGATTCAAAGGTTAAGAGCAGAGACTCAAGCTTCACTCCCTCGGCCGAATGAGCCCGATCGACAAAGAGGGCCGGCGGAGCAGAAATCATCTGACCAAAACAGAGATGGAGACCGAGACCTGAAAGACCTAAAAGACTTGGAGGATATCTTGGACTACCTTTATCCGGAAAAGGCCGAAAGAAGAACGAACCCGTGGGACTTATCAGAACAAACTGAGCCAATGAAGGAGGCTTCCCAACGCTTCCGCGCCGCTATCATTCAAAACAACTTCTTCAAGTTCCGAAAAGTGCAGGAGATATTGTACGATTCAGATGAGATGGAAAATGTTCGACAGACGGTTGAGAGACTTCAGAAGTTCGAGTACAACCCCAATACGCACAAGCAACTATCATCTCACGCCCCCGGTGTCAACTTCAGAGTTGGCCCAGATTTTACGTGGATACATTTACCGGCGAGCAACGTAAGTTAGTTTTCGTATGTGGGCACAAACTGTTAGGCAAAATGTTAACATCAACTAGATTACATGGATGGAGGTGAGAGCTTCTGACCAAAATCGAAATTGCAGCTTACAACTCTTTTGTTGCTGGATTACTGAGACTTTGAATACAGGATGCAGTGAAGAAAATCCTTAAGAAAAAGGATTGCAAAGATGAAACCGAGAAGGTTGCATCGTTTTTGCGTAGCAGCTGGATTGAGATTCCAGACAGAACCTCAATGTCACGCTTCATGAGGCCCCGTTATGTTGTCAAAGACAGAGGTTTTCCTACAAATCCGAAGATTCGCTTTATCGTAAAAGATATCGGAGACGAAGAAACAGGCCGGTCTAGGTCCCAAACAAACGAAGGGTACCAATATGATACAGGGTTGTTCTCGCCAGTGGATGATAGAAACATGGCGAGCTTAGCCAGAGGTTCGGGTGGTGAGGTGTCAAAAGGAGAAGGGAAAGTCCCTAGAGTATCGTTCATCGCCCCTCCTTCTGATAGCATGATGATCGACCACCAAGCCGACGAGAAGAATGAAGAAAGCATCAGTGCTTCGGCCATCTACGTAGGTACGCATGCAATGCAGAAACTAGTTCTAATGTGTTCCTAGATGCCCTACCTGTACTTTTCAACCTATCACAAAAGTGAAAGTGACCGAGACTCCAGGCCGAAAACTGAGGCGAAGTCTCCGGAAGAAAGGTCGGTTCTTGACGAGATCGACCTACGACAGAGCCTCTTCGCAGCGTACAAGGATTCAGTCATCCATCAACCAGCAACTCTAGATGAGTTTTATTATCACTTTGCATCGGATAATGACTCGCGCAAAGACAGAAATTATCGGAACAAGGATCAGGTCATCACCAAATACTTAAAACCAGGAGGCAAACAAGAGCTCAACTACTGGCCCGTCCTGCGTGTAAGTCAAGTTTGGATATGGATCATCGACGAGAGTATGTACCGTATAAGTCGAAATGGGTCTGGACCAGCTACTGACGTAAGCTTACCTCAGAATGGATCATAACATCCACATCCTCCGCCAGGAATGATATCCAAGACAACCTTTTCACTAATATCCTCGAGCATCTTCAAAAACAAGTAAAAAATGGAAGCCGACGGGTTGGGCCTTCATCGGCTACGGAGATGAGCAAGATTATCGTAAATTATTGCATCGGGGCTTACGAAAGGAAGAGAAAGCGGAAGGTCACGACCGATGGTTCTACCAGCACTCAAGCAAGTGCTCAGCAAAACGGGTTACCTAAGGAAGAACGATCCATCCGACAGATATTCTCAGACTCGATCAACGAGATTGTGAGCAACATAGACCCGTGAGGCTCAAGTACTATGGAACTCTGACGAAACTTGCAGGGAAGAAAAGAGTCAAGCCTTTTCAAACAGGCATATGGTCACCACCACTTGTCCAGCAACGGAGAAGCTAGCAAGAACAGAGGCAAATCCACGGAACAGACAATGGGTCATCTCAGCTCTACCCTTGGGAAGGTGGCACGTCAGTTGTGCGACATTAAGGATATTAGGGATGAGCTCAACATCCTAAAAACAGTGGCTACGTTCCAACGTAAAGTCCAGTATCAGATGGCGGGGCCTTCTGCGAACGGGGATTTTGAGACCGATTACATTCTCGGTGATATCAGGGAGATGGACAGATTCGCGGAACAGACCCAAGAGGCGGTGAGTAATGTTCAGCAACCCTCAAAGGTCACCATTGACAAGTGACGCGTAGGTCAAAACTACTCTGACGCTTGTGGAGAGTGATATAGCCAACCTACAAGGAATGGAAGCTGTGAAACAAGGCAAGATTGTCTTAATATTTACTCTGGTCACCGTGTGGTTTGTGAGTCGTTCTCCTGCGTAGAACATACATGAGACAGTCTTCCACTAACATATTAGTTCTGCAGCTCCCTCTCTCCTTCCTCACGTCACTCTTCGCGCTTGATGTAGCATCTTTCCTCACGGCACCTGCCTGGTCGCTGTACGTCATCTGTAAGTGGCCCCTTATTGCTCTATTCTGATACTCAAGCCACGTTGCTGACAGAATAATAGTCGTTGTGCCACTGGTATTTCTATTGGTAGCCATCGCCTACGTTTGGAAGCTAGAGATCGTCCAATACTACTCGAAGATGCAGCGCAATGCCACTAAAGAGTCTCAGCCAACAAACGCAACAAGGGCCAAGTCAAGTGCACTGTCCCATCCGCCATTGGGGAGTCTGAGAAGACGAGGGAGAGCTGATGAGGAACATGGAGTGAGCTCGAGCAACGATGTAGGAAAGTGAGAGCGGGATGAGTTTGATGAGCTGGACTTTAACTTTCACAGCCTGCCATGGGCGCCGTTGCGAACGCATGCAGCATGGAACGCAAAGAAATATGGCCAGCACCGCAATTATGTTCCATGATTTCACTGAATCCAAGCAGCTTCTTTGAAGATTTGTATTCCGATAAATGTTATCATTCTTCATTTCTCACTGGCCGGGGTTGTACTGGAAGCCGGAATGCATTTAAGGTGGTCGGCCTTGCATCCATAGAAGTACATGACCCCTCCTTTTATGCTGCAGCCTCTGCAGCGGCTCGACAAGCACATATATCTCCACAGAACCTCTCCTCCACATTGATGGTGGGGTGAATCTGAGTGTTTCTCCTCGCAGGATATATCTCAGCCCGAGCCTTCTTCTCAGCCTCCCAATGCTTGTCAAGGTCCTTCTTCAGTAAACGCTTGAAGGCCATGGTGCCCGACTCGCGCTTCGAGTGCAGGGGACCGTTGACAAACACGTTGGTGACCAGATTCTTCTGGACACCGTTCATGAGATGGAAGTCCTCAATCTCGATACCCTCGAAGAACTCTCCGGCGCGGTCGAAATGCTCTCGCGGCGAATTCTTGTTCCGATACACCTCGTACTCGGTGGTGACGGTGGTGGGTGTCTTGGGAACGACGCGCATGAGGAACCAGTACGGCGTGGACAGGTTCAGAGATGTGTTGGGGTAGTTGAACGTGAAGGCCCCGTTGCCGAAGAACTGAACGTCATCAGGCTTGATGTCATCCCTGTTAGGCGGGAAATGTTCCATTCGCCCCTTGTTGGGCCCCTTCGTCTCCACTGAGTAGCGATCGAGATTGGTGATTTTGGTGATGCCAGGGTGGGATGCTTGACAGTGATAGCACTACGCGGATGTATCAGTATGGAAGTCTTTTTGGACGTGTCGGACTACTTGAGAGCATGCAAAGCTGTGTTCGCTCACCTCGTTGTAGTTCTCGCCAACCAATTTCCAGTTGTAGTCGCCATTAGTGGTCCAGGTGCGCTCGTAAACATAGTCATCGAGGTTGAAATCTTGGAAACGCTCTTGCTCGTCGGTACCCTCGTTGAGCTCTTTCCATGGGATGGGGTTGTCTGAAGCATCAAAGTTGACCCAGATGAGACCGAGCTTGTCAATATGAGTGTGGATCGAGAAGAGGCTATAATCTTCCTTGCGAAAGTCATCAACCTCGTCGAACTTAGGAGCCTTTGCAAGCTTGCCAGAGAGACCGTAAGACCAGCCTGCGAAGCCACGATAAGAAGGTGTACCCGGAAGAAAGAGTCTTGTGGAGAAGCTCACCGTGGTAGCCGCAGCTTAGAATGAGCTTCTTGCCCTCACGGCCGTCTTTGTCCACGAGGATGGGGTAGGCACGGTGACGACAGACATTGTGGAATGCGTGAATCTCCCCCTGTCTGTCCTTGATGAGGAAGAAGTCGAAGCCAGCCATCTCAAAGCGAAGAAAGTTTCCTGCCTCTGGTAGGCGAGAGCGATGGGTCATCATCAGCCATTGCTTGGAGAACACGGCTCGCTTCTCGAAGTCGAAGAAGGCCGGCTCACGATACCAGGAGGCTGGCATGTTGCCCTCGGGGATCTTCAGAGGTACGGACATTTTGGATAGTGGATGAGCTGGAATAAGGTTTAAGCAGAAGTGAGGTTGGGATGGTTTACAGGTTCAAGTATTTCCTTCGTGTGTTGTTGTGCAAGGAGAGGAAAGAGTTGCTAGGGATGCAAAGCACGGATGAATAGACGATTTTAATAATTCATGAAGCTTCATTGATCGAATTCTTCCGAAGGCTGGACCACCGCCCCGAGCCGCCTTCAATGTTCACTACATACGGCAAAACCACTGATAACCTTCTTCAAATCACGGGGTGAGGGGTAGCGGGAGCTAGGATGAAATTGGGCAATAAAGCTCAACCAAGACAGCTCCCCACGCAAGGTATGTGAGGATACATGAGTCTAGAACATGAACGTATCACCATAAAAGTTGTCGCGTTGTTTCAACTGACGGCACAACAATGTCAGCCATGTTTTCCAGCATTGACCACATGAGAACCTACGTTGAGGACGATGTGTGGTAGCGTCACATAACAGCCGCCTTGCTGTAGTAATGGCACGGATATGAGTGTGCAGCTTCGCTGTTTAGAACCACGCCCTCGGTCTCAGGCTTCTTTCCTAATACAGCATTTCGCCTCAGAACCATGGAATTCAGACTTCTTTATCTCTCGATGGTCTCCCCGCAGTTTCTAAAAGCGTGTTAGACCGCTGACATGGCTGATAATTGCAACCTTACCATTGGCTACTGCAGTTTTACTAGATCCCAGCCAGTCTGACCCCGCATTCAGCGCACGACCACTCTGGGATTGGCCTTCTTAGCAGCGAACATAGGTGTGTTTTGGTTTTGTTACCCAGTTTTTTTTTTTTTTTTTAGTGTTCTAGAAAGAGATTTTTTTACTAATAAGCTTTAAGGTATTAATAGATATCTTACTATTTAGCCTTATCTCCTAAAGTTATAAAGAACTTTAAGGGAAAGGATTAGTATAGCTATAACTAGCTAAGTAAGGATTATAGTATTATAACTTTATCCCTATTATATATATTGCTCTTAGTATAGCTAAGATATTAATAGTTTTTAGTCTTAACTAATATAATACTACTAATATATATAATAATATTACTAATAACTTTAATTATATTCTAGATCTCTATTATTATATTAGTTTCTAGCTAAACTTCTTTAATTATTATTTTAATTTTAAAAAAAGTATTAATATTTTAATAGTAAATAATTTAAATAATTACTAAAATATTTAGATATACTTTTTAAGTACTTATATAGCTCTTTTTAGTATTATATAATATAGAGTAGTAATCTACTAAACTTAGTAAGATTTTAAAGTTATATTAACTACTATTAATAATAGTACTTTATATTAAGTATTAGATATAGTATAGTTAAATACTCTAAGAACTTTAATATAGTAAATAGTTTTATTAGCTAAGATATAGTAGTATTAGGCGTAGGAGGATTTATAGTAGTATAGCTACTATCTATAAGTACCCTATTAATTAGTCTTAAAAAGTCTCTTTTTTAAACTACGCAGCTTATATAACGCAGTTACCTGGGGCCGAGGCCCGCAGGCAGCGAACATAGGTGTGTCTGCTGTATAACACCAATTGGATCTCTTCAGTCCGTAGTCTATCAACATGAGCTTTCAGACAAAGTGATGGTTATTAAGCGGGGACATTAGAGAAGATATGCTGAAACAAGCCCCCCCCCCGCGCGATTTAGATAGCTTCATGGTTTAAATCCGTCACTTTAGACAGACAAATTCCCCAGATGCAACTGGTGTAAACGTGAACTGTTTTCATCCATGTCTCTCCATCTGCATCTGTGAGATCACCAGCATGTACCCGAAGACTGGTGGCGTTCACAACCAGACCTTCATGCTTTCATCTTTGTGTTAGAGAAGAACCAGAATCGTCTTGAGGACGATAATCGGATAGACCACACGCAGCCTCTTCATGTAGCATGCCCCCAACGACACCATAGCTTATCATTTATCAAGACTGACACCACCAATCCTTCATTTACCTACTGTGTAAGTCGGTAAATGCGGTGAAAAGTAGCATTGGCTCTGGCCTGTTCTATTTCATCTTCACTAATTCCATTTGTCCAAAATGTGGCAGCATGAGTGATTGTTATTTCTTGCACCAATCCTGAATGTGTAGGGTGCCCGAAGGTGAGGCAGACCTCACGTGATCTTGATTATGACCACCAGAGTTGTGATAAACAAGACCGCAAGTCCACGAAACCACATCGAAGATTCTACATAGCAGTAACTAACAAGCTGACGTCATTACCGATGCCGTAACAAAAACTAAGGCGCGGCTCAAGCAAAGTACCTCGTGCAATTTATTGCCCAGTTGTGGAAGCTTCACTCGTTGATCGCCCCACCCTCCCGGTCGCAACTTGAAGATGAGTGCCGGAGTTTGGGCCGCTAAATAGGGCGAGTCGCTGGCTCGAATACACGTCCATGAACTACAATAGGTCCCTTATCGGGCGGAGTGAGACTAGGCCGATCTCTCACGACCCGGCTATGATACATGATAGGGCTTCATCCCAGAGATACGCCATTTTGTCGTTGATAAGAGGGCTCGACGCGGGTCTCCGGTGTTTTCTAAACATAGTATGAGCCTGCCCCGCATTCCCATTCGGGTAAGTAAAATGAGACCAGCCCGATAACACTGTGTGACAGCATCTGATTGCACCCACCCCATCCTAGTTTCCCCAACGGACGGCCCCCGTAGTCAATTGGCGCCGGAAAGCGGAGGCTTCGGGTATCTTGATCCCAGTTGCGAGGCTTCGTTTGAACATCCGATGTGCAACTCCAAGGTCTACTTACAATCGTGGATCTCCTGTTTACTTCCCGATCTGAAGGTGACAGGCTTTCAGCCGCGTTTGTGAGCACAGTAAACAGCACGCAGAGGCAGAAAGGGACGACACAGTCTAGCTGTGAAGGACATGAGATGGCCCCACGAAAGCGTCCTTACCGCCCAAAAGTCAAAGGTGAGCCAACTTATTTGCCAGCTTCAGCGGTCAATCTTCCTCAAAATTTCGTAGGGCTAGCTTAAACTAAGATAAAATAATGCAGGGTGCTACGAATGCTCGAAACGTCGCGTCTCGTGCGACCGAAGGATACCCCGATGCATGAAGTGCAGCTCTCGGGGCTTGGACTGCAGCGGCACTGATGCAAATGTGAGAGTACGATTTGCCGATGGCGTCAACACACGCGGAAAATGGGCCGGCGAGACCATTGAAAGCCTATGTGAAAAGTATTGACCTGATTTTCTTCTGCTTCCCAAAATTTGATAGTCAATACGTGCTCATTGCTGTATTTGTCAGGCGAGAAGAGTCGAAGAAGACGAAGGCAACCCAAACCCTATCTTCAGAGCAATATTCTGGAGAGCGGAACTTTGGAGATTTCCATTTGCAAGCGGGATGTTGGAGTCTGCAACCAACGAGGGGCAATGCATCAACATCTTCGGATATAGGTGACGTGAGCGAAGGTGTTGATGCTCCAAGTCCAGCAAAGGTTTTAAAGTACACCAACACATATGTGGATCCCGTTTTCGATACTGAATCCAGAGGGTCCTTTGACCCATACGAGTTGCATAACTCGTATGAGAAAGAAATGTCATTGACTCGCCGGGACCATGTATCATCACCTGGTCCTCCTTTGATAGGCTTCGTCATTGGCCAAGATGACCAAGCTTTCAGGGGATGCCTCATGGACGACATTCCTTCCTGGAAGAGAGAGCTGCTTTTGCACTGTAAGTAATGAAGCCCACTATCATCGCATATTCATAGCTCCAATCCTAAAACCTTGCTGACTCTGCTGCCCTGAAAAGTCTCTGAACATATTGCTGGCGAGATGGTGGCCATCGATGGAAGTCACAATGGCTGGCGATACATCGTTCTTCCAATGGCCCATGCAGATGAGCTGGTAATGAACGCAGTGCTCGCCGTATCCGCCTTTCATAGAGATGGTATGAACACAGACGGCATTAGGTACTTAGAGACCAACACGAATGGGTTGCGATATTCCTCTCAACAACAGCATATCAGCCAAGAGCCTCCCCATAGTCCACAGGCCCTTTACAACCTAGCCATTGACGGCCTACGGCAGCGAAGCAACCTCGCGGGTTGCAGTTATGAAGCGAACCAAGCTATCTCGGTTGCGGTCCTTGTGCTACTCGTGGCGGCTATGGTGACCGGAAGGGAAGATTATTCAACAATCCTCAGCATGTTGCACTCGGCAACCAATGTTCTTGGCGGCGAGCATATGCTAGGGGCTACTGAACTCGGAGGTTTCCTAGTTCGCCAGGTGCGGAAGTAAGTTTTGTCGCCAGTTATGTCCATCTTTGACTTGAACTCGAATAGTGGGAACAGTTCTTTGTTTGATCAACTTGACAAAAACTGCTTTTCATAGGTACTTACACAGATCTAACAAGAGCTGACTATGACAACAGGAACAGAGTGTACGCCGCACCATACATCAGCGAGCTGGCTGGTATTGAAACGCTGGCTTCCGAATCTCAGTGGGATCAGTATTTCGACTGTATTCGATATTGCTCCCAAGGTCAGGCCGGAGACTCGTCTATCGTTGCTACTGTCGCTCGCGTGATGCAACAGGCCCACGACATATACTTGCAAGGGGTAACAGGGAGCATTGCAGTTGAACCAGATGCAAAAGATAAAATTGAGGCATTCAAGGCGACTCTGGAGCAAATTCCAGAACACGAGCCGGGGACCCACGTTCTAGTCTGGGCAACGTTCTTGGTTGCGGCTGCCAGCTCATTGGAGAGTCATCGGGCCTTTTTTCGAAGATCGTTGCTGAGGCATCATAGTCGCAGCCGATTTGCCAACTTACTCAGAGGCATAAATCATCTACCCCTTATATGGGCAAAGGTAGACCAAGGAGCGAGGTGGACGGAGTTGCTATCCGAAGCGGGGCTATTTCTGATGTGAATAGGCCGTTAGTGCAAGTGGTTGGAATAGAGGAAGACTTACCTGTCAATTCTTTGACGCATCACCGGCACAGCCACGCTGAGACTGTATAACTTTTGTTTATGGGCCTTTGCGATACATGCAGTCTCAGCGCTGTACCAAATTTCTAGATTGGCAGATTACTAGGGAAGTCCGCGTAATCTACATCTATAAGTGAGATATGGTGATGGTTTTCGTGACCAAATACTCATCGATGCCATATTTAGAGCCTTCCTTGCCGAAGCCTGACTCTTTCACACCGCCAAACGGCGTAGCAGGGTCACTGATGAGGCCGGTGTTGATTCCCACCATTCCAACTTCCAACTGCTCTGCCATGCGATACACCCTATCGAGATCTCCACTGTAAACATACCCGGCTAACCCTACCCTACAAGAGTTGGCCCTTTGAATGACCTCTTGCTCCGTATCGAAGCTGAATAATGCCGCAACAGGGCCAAAGGTCTCGGCTGCCGCAACATCCATAGTGTCTTTTACGCCAGTCAACACCGTTGGGGCATAGAAGGTTTCTCCAAGATGGGGCATAGCCAACCCCCCGGTCAAAACGGTAGCCCCTTTTCCGATAGCATCATCCACGTGCTGGGCCACCTTCTCAACAGCTCGGACGTGTATCAACGCACCATGTGTTACTTCAGCATCGAATCCCTGGCCGACCTTGAAACTGCTCTCGACTTTGTCCTTGAGCTTAGCTGCGAACTCCTCATAGACACCACTCTGAACGTAGATTCTGTTCGCGCATACGCAGGTCTGCCCATTACTCCGGAACTTGGCAGCTATGCAGCCGGCTACAGCGGAATCGATGTCCTTAGCATCATCAAAGACAATGAAGGGCGCATTACCGCCGAGTTCGAGTGAGAGCTTCTTCATAGTCGAAGAAGCCTGCTTCATCAAGAGCTTTCCGACATCCGTGCTGCCAGTGAAGGAGAGCTTCTTCACGGCAGGCGATGTGGTCAGGATGAGACCGATCTTGGGCGTATTTACCAAAGCAGTAACAATGTTGAAAACTCCGGGCGGCAGACCGGCCCTTTTGCCCAGCTCCGCTACCGCATTGGCCGTGAATGGCGTCTCACCTGGAGTCTTTAGCACCACGGTACAGCCTGCTGCAAGGGCTGGAGCAACCTTGCGAGTCACCATAGCCGCGGGAAAGTTCCACTATTTGTCAAAAGACGAGATAGTCAGCATTTCTTACGTCTTGCGAAGCGATATTGGAACATACGGGAGTAATCAAGCCACAAACACCAATCGGCTGCTTGATCCCATGGACACGCATGCCCTTCGTCGTTGGGACGAAGGTATCGCCGTAAGATCTCGTAGCTTCTTCAGAAAACCACTCGAGGAAGTTTGCGGCGTATACTGCCTCGCCTCTGGCGTCCGCAAAAGCCTTCCCACTTTCCCACGTAATAAGGATGGCAATATCATCGAGATTTTCCACCATCAAGTCGTACCATTTCCTCATTATCTTGGATCTCTGTCGACCGGTGAGCTGCGAGAATGAGCCAAACGCATTTTCGGCTGCGCGAATGGCCGATTCAGCATCTGTCGCATCGCACTCGGGACATGTTCCGACCAAATGGCCAGTGGCGGGATCGTGGACTTCGAAAGTTTGGCCGGTGGCTGCTTCTGTCCATTGGCCATCGATGTGGCACTTTTGGATGAAAAGGTTACCATCTTTCAACTGCGTCATGGTTAGAATACACGTCTAGGATAAGAGACGGAGTCAAATGAAGACATAACTCACGGTTGGAACTGTGTGACCCATCTTGCAGGCTGGATCAACAGGAATGATGATGACGAGAAAGTGAAAGTGAAAAGAAGAGAAATGTTTTCGGCCTGCCGTTACATAGCTGCGACAATAATGTGCTATCTACGGGATTCACGAGTGGGTTCTCAAACCAAGGTCACAAAACCGATAACCCAGCAGCCTAGCAGGGTGCGCCAGGGTTTCCGACGACTAGTGTAATTCTATTCTCTATGCTTCATGTTGAGTAAATGAACCATGCACATTTTGGGAGACTGGGACTAGCACGTGTCCTTCTGGGAAGAGAAAGTATGAAGAGACCTTGCGGAGACCTCATGGGCTCTTTTGGGATAGAGCTGAGAGACCACCTCAGTCGGGGTTTCCTTTCGAGCATCGAGATTTCCACCTTTCCAGGGACCGGGCAGATATCGGCGGAGATTCGGAAATCTATCAGGTCAATGGGTGGATTGGCATGAAAAGTGCTAGAATTCCATTGCCGAAGCTGAGGAAGATAAGCTGCAGAATGGAGGGGTGACGCGGGGTAACTAAGACACGAAATGCCGTTGTCCAGCTATGCCCCACCATTGATGAGACCGGCCCAGAATTGCTTGGTGGAGAGCCCAAAGGTCTCATTAAACCTTCCCAAAACGGGTTGATGTTGGCACGGTCACCATGTTGAGCTTCATAGCACATCAGGCCAGTCTAGGTACACACCAAAACGTGGTTAACTACTTCATCATTTAATGTGTAAAGAACGCCCCAATATGTCTACCGCTACCTTCGCTGTCGCCGCTTCTTCATCCGTGCATTCGGTCTGCTTCTTCTTCATTTTCCCCGAGATCATTTGACTCAACTCAACATATATAGCTGCCGTGAAATGTCTGGAGCACTTGAAGGCATCTACCCGCCAGGCGTGGTCAACCCTGGCCTTCCTCGCGCCAACTCGACCAAGCCATACTGGCACGTTAACCCAAGCGCCTATGCCAACCACAATTCGCCATGGCCTCAAGACCCTGTCGACCTCGTCATCATTGGCACCGGTATTTCCGGCATGACCCTAGCCCGCACTCTCTGTGCAAAGAGGCCAGACCTGAAGATCGTTGTTCTCGAAGCAAGGACTCTCTGCTCCGGTGCTACCGGCCGCAATGGAGGCCACATCAAGACAATGCTTTTCTCGATGTGGAACGAGCGGAAGCACCAGTTCGGAATTGAGGAGGCCATCAAGATCTCTGAATTTGAGCAAAGTCACCTGAACGCCATCGCTGCAGCAACGAAGGAAGACGGTGCAGACTGTGATTTGGTTCTCACCACTGGTGTTGAGGCCTACTACGACCAAGCAGTTTTCGAACAAGACCTCAAGGCACTAGAGGACATTCGCGTGCACGCACCTCACCTTGCCGCTCTTCACACCGTTCATACCGATACAGATGTTCTGCAGCACCAGATGAAGCTATCGAAGCGCTGCATCGGAGCCATCACCATCCCCGCAGGCTCTGTCTGGCCTTACAAGTGGATCGCCAAGGTCTGGGAGAACCTCATCGGAGGAAACAAGGTCAACATGCAGACCAACACAGCTGTGGAGTCCATTGAGGATCGCGATGGAGAGGACTTTGCTACCGTCAAAACGAAGCGCGGCAACATCAAGGCCAAAAACGTCATCCACGCCACCAACGCCTGGATGGGCTATCTTCTCCCCGAGATGCAGCCCTTCGTCTCTCCAGTCCGTGTAAATGTGGTTCACTGGGCGGCCGATAGCAATGGACAGTCTCCTCTTGGAACAGTTCCGGAGTACTCCGTCTGGTATCGCTATGGACGCAAAGACTACGACTACCTTATCCAACGCGAGGACGGAGGCATCGTCACTGGTCGCGCTTGCACGGGGCGTACCGTGACCGGCGATGACACTGTGACTGATCTGGCACCTCACGCACATCTTCGCGGTTTCCCCTTCGAGGCTATTGCAAACCCAAAGGCAGATGCGGCTACGAGCATCGACCACTCCTGGTCCGGTATTGTCAGCTTCACCCAAGACGGCCTTCCGTTCATCGGGCCGCTTCCCTTCCCAGGCCGAAGCCATCAGTTTGTCTGTGGTGCCTATCATGCTACTGGTATGGTCAAGGCGTTCCGCTCTTGTCAGGCTGCTGCTTCTATGATATTGGGAGAGGAACTTCCAAAAGACTTCCCTACGTCGTTGTTGCTGACTGAGGAGCGTATAAGAGAGCTTCGAAACTCTCTAGACCGTGGTAACTATCCTTGCTACCGGGCAATTGCTAAGATGTAGGGGAGATAGAACATCAATTATTTCAAAGCATCAGAAGACTACACATCCAATGGAATTGATTAGAGACATTGCCCTGAGTCAGTTCCGGTGCTATTTCAATAACTCCGTTTCAAGCTAGCAGAGCCAACGTTCCACAGTTTATTTTATTTCATGATTATTTCACTGCGAAAGAAGACAACCATTTGTTGTATTTTATTTAATAGGTTGTTCGTGAATGTTACCTGTGGAGTAATTTCCTGTGCCGCACGAAACAGCCCAGTTATACGGTTTAATCTTGTACCTCAATCCATCTGCTGGAAATGACCTAGGCTCGAAAGACAGGTCGTTTCCAAGGGGCGGCGAATTTGTGTTTGTACATTGATCTACTGATTCTCCGGATCAAGTCTCGCTAGGTTATCCACGTTTGCATTAAAGCAGCTGTCGGGGCCATAGGCGCTGCGCTGCGATCAGTCGGGCATGACGTACCTGGGAGAAAAAGTCCCCAAACGTGCTTGCTTTGATACTTAGGGGCTAGGAACACACATGATGTTGAAACTGCCACCCTATACGAGGCAGTAAGCCTGAGCTAACCCTCATAGACAAGGCGTGGCTGGCAATGATGACCTTTCGTACCCAACATCGATATGAAGCCTGCTAGGAAGTCCCGACATGCGCCGGTCAGTCAGGGTGACGGTTGAACAATAAAACATTAGTCGATGTAATATTACGAAAGCCAAATTGGTTGGCGCATGGTTTCAAAACAAACTGATTTTCTCTGGGTATTCTAGTACTTCCTAAGTAAGTGGCCGGCCAATTGGGGATAGATTATTGATAGTTAAGTGACCGACCCAAAATTCAGCCCATCTTGTCAGCATGCATGGCACCACGAAATTCCTATCTCAGCTGGGTTCCACATAAACATATGCAGGGTGAGCGGGGTGATGATATGCGCCTTTTTCTGTTTTACGATGCCGCATGCAAAAAACGGCTTTGCCATCTACTTTACGAAACGCATCTCTGGCACCGGTTCCGAGGATTCCCGCACACATCATCCCGCCTCATCTCGACACAATGGATGTCGTCGGCCTCGTAGCAGCTATCGCACAGTTTGTCGAAATTGGTATTAAAGTGGCAGATCGTCTTGCAGACTTCGACGCTGCCGTCGAAGACATCCCGGAAAACCTCAAGCGGATCGCAACTGTCCTTCCTCTCATCAATAATGATTTGGAGAAACTGAAGCGGAAGGTTCAAGCCGAGAAAGTTCCAGAGAATGTGCAAATGGCGCTCAAACCCGTGGTAATAGGTTGTTCTACTGTCATCAAAAAGCTCCATCTGATCCTCGAAAATGTGCTGCCTGCGGAAGGCGCATCCAAATGGAGCCGACGAATTGCAGCACTGAAAAGCTTAGCATCCGACAAAAAGATCGACGACGCTGCTAGTACCTTGAAGGAATATATGCACGCTTTGATATTCCACCAAGTTACTCATATTGCCACCGCCTCGGAACCGGAGAAGACACACGCTCACCCCTTTTGGATTGTTCCATTTGATAAGAATATCAACTTCGTCGGGCGTCATGAGATTCTCAAGACTCTGGATGAAACTTTCTCCATCAAGAGGGATTCGCAGCCAAAGGTGGCACTCTATGGGCTTGGGGGCATTGGGTGAGGAAGTTTGCATGTTTGACTTGCATCTCTGTCTAACAGATCAAACAGAAAGTCCCAAGTAGCTCTAGAGCATTGTTATCGAACACGAAAGAGGGATGAGAGTGTTTCTGTCTTCTGGGTGAATGCGGCGACAGCAGCGCGTTTTGAGGAGTCTTTCACTCGGATTGCCCGCGAGTGTGATCTCATAAACTATCGAGATGCGGGCTCAGACGCTATCGCACTGGTCAAAAGTTGGCTAGAAATCCGACATTCTGGACCTTGGTTGATGGTCATTGACAACGTGGACAACGCCGATGGTTTCTTTCAAGAAAGGATGAGGTGTGGCATGACACCGTCCGAATGCATCCCGCATTGTAGCCGTGGCTCTCTTCTGTTTACAACTCGGAGCCGCTACATCGCTGTTGACGTGGCTATTCCTTCGAAGCCAATCAACGTACGCGAAATGAGCAAGAGCGAAGGCATTCAGCTGGTAAAACTCCGGTTGCAACGAGAGGAAGCTGACATGGATATCATCGAATTGCTCGAATCTCTTGAATACATCCCTCTTGCCATCAACCAAGCAGTTGCCTTTATGGTCAAACGGCAGAAAACAATACAGAAATATCTGGAACGGTATCGGCGGAACGAAGTTGCCAAAGCCATGCTATTGAGCCACGAGTTCTTAGACCACGCACGGCCAGGGAGCTCCATGGAGTCTGTCGCAAAAACATGGATGATTTCGTTCGAGTCAATTCAGACCATAGATCAAAGGGCATCAGAACTTTTATTTCTCATCAGCTTCTTTCAAAACCAGGGAATTCCAGCACAGCTTTTGCAGTCCAGAGAAGAAGACTATTTCGACTTCGAAGACAGCGCAGCACTTCTGGAAGCGTACTCGTTCATCAACGCCAATGAGAATGGCTCTACATTTAGCACGCACCGACTTGTGCAAGTCGCGACTAAGTTATGGCTACGGAAAATGATGCCCTCATACGTTGACAAATGGGCCCTTAGTGCCTTGAACAGCGTCAACTCCATGTTTCCCAGGCCAACATCATATTCGGAAGCGAACTATTTCAACCAGTGTGCGGGTTTATTACCTCACGCAGAATCCGTACTCCAGCATTCATTCACTCTCGAAGACCAAGATATCGGTAGGACCAAGGCAATCCTGCTCAATTCGACTGGAAGATACCTCCATTGGATGGGGAGCTATGAGGAAGCTAGGAGAAGGTTTCAGCAGTCAAGGGAGATGAACCTGAAGCACCTCGGCGCTACACACGTCAACACTTTGGAAAGCACTGGACATCTCGGATGGAGTCTGGCGGTGTACCATCAAGATGAAAGTGCTATTCCTATCCTCGAGCAGCTTGTAAAAGATCGAACGGAGCTGCTTGGAGAAAATGACCGACAAACAATCGATGCCCTTAGTGACTTGGCCGTGGCCGTGGCACTGACAGATGACAAAGAGAGATCTGAAAAGATGCAGCGAGAAGCACTCTCACGGAGCACACAGTTTCTTGGGTCGCAAAGCCTCCCCACCATGGATTGCATGGCGCATCTAGCTAGTGTTCTCTCAGATCAAGGTAAGAATATCGAGGCAGAGAGCTTGTACCGTAAGGTCTTTGAAGTCAGTAGAGATATCCTTGGACCTGCACATCCAGACGTGCTCGTGCACGAGTCGAACCTGGCTCTTCACTTAGCCTATCAATACGAAACAAGCGAAGAAGCTTTCAGAATGTTTCGACATAACCTACAACTGAAAAGGGGGGTATTGGGGGTTGATCATCGAGAAACTATCGTCACATCTTGGAATCTTGCTGTGACTTTGGAGAATTATGGTCAAAACGCGGAGGCTCTTCAGGTGGGAGAGAAAGTACTGTCTGAGATGGACAATAGTCCTAGAACATATTCGGACTCGGGGAAGTATGTCGGATCTATTAGACGACTCACGGAGAGAATAAGAGCGGCGGAGATTATCAAATAGTTCGAAGTCAGACCTGAATCGATTCTGACAGCTTCAAAGTCGCAGATAGTTGTTTAATCACCTGAGGCATCAATGTATGTGTAGCAACCCTCTCCCAGCCCCACGTCTCAAGAAGATGCAGGAAGATAGCAGCATTGCAAATTTGCAATCGCATGAGCACTGATCAAGAACATCATATCTGACCAATGAGAGACTCTCCAGGATACGGGTTGGTCGATTCTTTGTGATTGATGCCTTGAAATTCAACGAGGGCCAACTCAAGCGCGCTCTGTCCACCTTTGAGAGTATCGGGAAGAAGAGGGAGGACTGGCAAGAAACATGGAGTGGGCTTGAACAGTGATGTAGGGAAATACAGTCGTGGTGAATGCGATGCGCGAGTTTGACACTCCCTGTCTTTCGTGGGATCACCCACTAGAAAGGTGCCAATAAGTAAGTTACTATCGTGATCACTGACAAAACTCCGGGCCGTCGATGAGGCAACTTGTCAGGTCTCACAGCATAAGACGTCGACCGTTGGTTCGTTTGCAACCGTCGGGCTTGATGCCTTTTGATACGGGCACTGATCACATTACACGCCGCGTGCAACACGCGTTATCCAGCTGGAAACTCCCCTACACGATCAAAACGTGCCATGCTGGCCCCGGCACCAGCGTCAGATCGGCCATCAACAAGATGACGAGAGGGTCCCACCAGTGAGACTCCACAGACATGGACTGCGTGGCCGCGACTCGTACGGTGATGCACGTCCACTGAGTTATCATTCGTGCGCGAAATGGAGCCCGCAGGACGACAGGGGCAAGGACCCTACCATTTTTCGACGCCGCACGCTAAAGAGCAACCCCAGTTTCCGGTCGCGCCCGGCTTCAGGGCTCTCGTCGGATATTGTAGACACTGAAGTCATCTTGAATTGCCGGCATTTGAGTGCTGACAGAGGCGGCCGGTGGGTTGACCTACTATGTATGCTAGCATTGCAATCAAAGCTTGTGCTATTTGGTGAAGGTTTGCATCCACAAGGCCGTTTATCTGAGGTGAAGCTCATTTCTCTGCCCATGGGCAGTCATCGCCCCCAAATGCCCTTGCGGAGACAATGAAGAGTCAGGGGAGGGCAAGCATCGGCGAGAACTCTCCATTTATCGTCCCCGCCGATTGAGCCGGGTTCTGTTGGCGACCCAAACTACAAAAAAGTCTGGACTTCATCCAATTCAACATGCAGTGCTACCAACGTGCATTGGAACGACTCCAGCAGGCTGAAATCAGCAAGTAAGCCGAGTGCGTATATGCACTGGCAGTTCTGTTGTTCAATCAAAATTGTCAGAAGAAGATATTAGCAAACTTATACCGCCAGGGTCATGATGACTGCACTGGCATGTGCGACTTGGATTCGTTGATAGTGATCACTTGGCCAGCCATGCCCGATGTCAGACTGAACCGCTTTTCACAGACCCCTTCTCCACGATAAATAAGGAGAATGTCTGCTCAATGTTTGCCGTGCTTTCTTAGACTTTAATGTTTAAGCGTTGCACAGCCTCAGTTGCACCCTTTTAAGGTATCGTCAACATGCAGTTCGCAGCACACCTAAGTTCAGCTATCATCACCCTAGTTACCCTGCATAACGTCCTTGCTGCTCCGTCAGGGAATGTTAACTCAGAAGGTTGCAAAGACCCTCTGATTAGGCAAGAATGGCGGCAGACGACCATGGAGCAGAGGCTTGATTACATCGCCGCCATGAAATGCCTCATGTCTTTACCTTCAGAGACCAGTGACCAATGGGTTGGTGCAAAGTCTCGATACGACGATTTCCAAGGCTTGCACATTTCTGTAACAGAGCAAGTGCACTTCACGGTTAGTCTCATTGGATTTATTCAGACGGAAGTTGTTTTAACAAAAAGAAATGTTTAGGGCACTTTCCTTCCGTGTGTATAATGTCTGGCAAGAGTCAAGGGAATGTTGAACTGATGACTTGCAGCTGGCATCGTTGGATGCTTTACCTCTTCGAGTCTGAATTGCGAAACAAGTGCTCGTACCAAGGCGCTCTGCCATATTGGGACATCGGCCTTGACAACACCTCAGAGACTTTCGTCAACTCTCCCATCTTCGACGACGTGTATGGGTTCGGCGGGAACGGGCCGTACATCCAGGACGTTAGCGACCCTGAAGAATTTCCCACTAAGACACCAACGGAAATTCCTAACAGAACGGGCGGAGGTTCGTGAAACGTTTGCCATGAGTCAAGACCCGCACAACTGACGTGACCCCCAGGATGCGTTCAGCAAGGCCCATTTGCGAACCTGACTGTTCCCATGGGCGTTGGTATGCTAGCGGCCATAGCTCAATCATGATGTTTCGTGGTGTTAGCTGACAGCATGCGCAGGCAATTCAACCAAGTACAATCCCCACTGCCTTCGACGTGACTTCAGCCCGACTCTGGTTGCGAGTGCCATGTCTGACGAGATCATCCGACGAACATTGTCAGCGACGACATTTGATGAGTTCAACTACCATATGCAGGGCTACAGCTTTGAGTTGAGCGGCATGACAATCCATGCGGGTATGCATTTGGGCATCGGTGGCCAAGTTGGGGAAGTAAGTTTACGTCAAAATACTGCAGTTGCCCCAAGCATCAAACTAACTGCGGCCAGAACGCTGACATGTACTCTTCCCCTGGTGATCCGATCTTCTATCTGGTGCATGGTGCTGTGGACAAGCTCTGGAACGATTGGCAGCGCACTGGTAAGTGTCCCTGATTTCGTGTCTCGGAAGGATTGCCTCCCTCATCTGTTCTCTTCGACCCCTCACATCATGAGGTCGATTTGAGTTCACGAATATGACCACATTTTTGACTCGGAGACCTGCCGACTGACAACGCTCCGTACGTAGACTGGCCCGCGCGCAAGACTGCCATAGGCGGTCCAGACGCCATGTTCGCCTACCCATTCGACTTCTTCGGGGATGTGCCCTATGAGAATATCACGCTACAGTACCCGTTGAGTTTCCCCAACTTCGGCAAGGAGATGGTGGTGAGCGATATGATGGACATCAGGGGTGGTCCCTTCTGCTACGAGTATCAGTGATCTCCATTGGGACCCTCCGCAGCTAGCGCACGTTTGCATGTGAGGGGGCTATTTGGTTCTCGAATGACAGTTGATGACCATTCTTGATAGTAATTATCAGTGATTGGACAAGAAACGATCTTCTGATATTGTAATTCACCATGATATCTATTAACGTAGAAGCAATAGACTCAGGAGGACATGCTCCGAATCAAAGCTGGCGAGGACTGTTGAGGCTGGAAATAGAGTTTCGGGACAAAGGGGGAATCAGCCACCATGTCAGTGTGACCGGATAGAGTTCCGCGAGCCAGTCAAAAAACGGTCCTATCACCGACGAACTGCGACTCATTTCGCCGAAGACGGCCGAAAGAAGTGAGACTTCCTCAATCTGACAAAGGCTTCGCTTCATCGCCAAGGCTATGAAACCTCTAAGGGCTGAGACATATGCTGGATTTACGGGCGTAATTACGAATGATGAGCTGTCACTCTGGACCCCTAGAAAGTGAACATGACACTCGTTGTGACGGACGATGAGGAGAATGCTTGAATGGTGAAACGGAAAATCAAATGTGGTATCATCTAACTAAACGTATGGAACATTGGAAGAAACAATATGTTCTTGCGACTCGTGGTCGTCAAGAACTCGCCTGGAACGCTCAGAAACAAATAGCTTTTCGCCATGCTTGTGGCCTGATTCCACCTCAACGTGCACCTTCATCGCCCTCGAACGATCCGGGGACGGGGCATACATGTCCGACCACCTCGGATTTGGGTCTCTGCCGAGACTCTTTAACGACTTTTGTGGCGAAAGATCACCAAGCTCGCCGACCATTTCTTCGTCGCCGCTAAATCGCCTGACCTCAGATGTGATCTCGATTTCCTTCGTGATAAAGATCTTGCCCAGGTTCATCTGAAGAACGGGCCAGAAGATCGGCAATGAGGCGCAAATTGTGGCGAGGTTGACCTCGACGGCGGCGAGAACAATGGGCACGCAACCGTACCATGAGGGATCCAGGGTCGGATATGTGCCGGCTTGGGAGTGGCTGATGCCAATCAAGCGGAAAATTCCCAGAATATTTACACTACAGCCCGGATTAGTGGGATGCACCCAAAGGTAGCAAGCAACATTGATTGACTTACAGAACGCCCATAGTGAAAAGACCCAAGAGACCGAGACGTGACTTCGCCCTCAGGCCCTGCTCCAAGAACAGGCGAAGGGGAATGAGGAAGACGATGAGATCCAACGCTACGTTCATGCCGACGTGACTCTCGAAAGTGCGCGCGAAGATGACGGGATCGTGTGAGCCGAAAGCCCATCTGTCCTTCGTGACGGTTGTCAAGTTCCAGAATGCAGAGACCGGGAAGCAAGGAATGAAGGCGAGAAAGCTGTAGGCCAGACCCCACGCGGCGGTGATGTAGATAACCACCAGAGTGACGAATCGCGACTTCGAGCCGGCCTCGAACATGCGCAGATACTGGAACAGCAACGCCAACTTGATTAAGGCCGTAGCCATCGCGTATGCGCCACCGCATACGTAGAAACTCTGTGGGAGTGGTCAGACGGGATGTCAATGCGACTTAGAGAGGACTCTTACCCTAACAAATGCGACCATACCAGCGAAGCCCAGCGTCAGAAAATGCTGACCTAGACCGTAATTCGTTGATACACATGTCGCTGCTGATAACATTAAGCTGGAAAGCTAAATGGATGTCAGATATCGAATCGCGACCTGTTCCCGTAATGATGACGACTTACCATGGCCAGCACGACGAAAAAGTCGTCCCATCCCAGGCAATGGGCGACGAAGAATCGAACGTAAAGTCGAAAGATGCCGCAGATCCAGGCGACCACCAGGAAAGAAATAACCATGCCAAGCACTGCAGCTCGCTCGTTCAATATCGGCATGGGGTCGCTGAGGTTGTCGGCCTTGCCGAGCAAATCAAGAATGGAGCCCATTGGCGCTTGATGTGGGAGCGTTCGCTCCCGTTCGCATACTCGAGTCCCCCTTCCTCCCTCTTCGACCAGTTGCGTAGGCGGGTTGAGCGAGACGTCAAGTCGTTTGCAGTTGCCCTGAGATCGTTTGGCAAAAAGGTTTCAAACCCGAGCGATAGTTGTTGAATGTCAGACAAACCACACGCGAGAAGGGGGAGACTGAGCAGAGGAGGGAGGGAGGGAAGGGTATGATAAATGATCCCGCATGTGTGTCGGTCTCGCCCATAGTGCTGTCGAGATGAACCCGACCGGGGGGTTCGAGGGCAGAAACTACAAAAAGTAGCTCCAGACTTCGATGCACGCCACACCCCGTAGGCTTGGTTCGACCTTCTTTTGTTAGCCGTCAGCATCGGGCCCCTGCACACGTGGTACTGTCGCTCCGGAAGCGGCTGGGATAGACTAGGTCACTTTTGCTCGCTGGCGAACTTGTTTCACTTGCTACAGTCTGCACTGGCATTCTAGCAGTTTTGGGGGATGAGGGGAACAAAGATGGGCATGATCTGCTGATGCAGGGCTGGTGGGCATAACTTTCTGTTACAAGCCTTCAGTTCCTTGCCACAGAGAATGTGTACAAAATTATTCACGGAAGAAGTCTATTCGGCGTCCTCCTCTCATCTCCCCGTGTCAGTGGAATCAGATCAGAGTCGTGAATCGGTTGAGCAGTTCCCCAACTTTTCCCTAGCTGATGGAGATGAGAAGTGGCCCACAAGCCGATCAGCCGATCAGATGGATATGAAAAACCACCCCCTAGACAATCAAAACAAATGAAAGAGATACATACGCAATTCGTGAACGGGGGGCTGAACTTGCGTACGTGATTGTGAACCAAATTACTTCTGCATATTGCTTTTTCTTCCAGACCCGTTTCTTCGTTTGCTTCTTCCCTCTTTCTAGCCCCTCTTCTGCAGCATTCTGGACACCGTCTGGACAGAGCGCGCAGCATGCACGGAAAGCAAACACACGTGTGCTCCCGATACGAGGACTGAAGCGAAGCACCTCGGAGCCGCCCTCGGCAGCTCTTCCCCCATCACATCTCACATGGGCCGTGCTCTGCGGGAATCCTTGGCCTCATGTTGGAAACACACTGCAACACACCTTACAACGGGCCTAGTGACACTCGGGGACATCGCCTAACGACTGTCCTTCCTTTCCGGGAATGTCGGGGGAGAAACGAAGAAGCATTGCATTCATGGGACGAACGAAGGTACGCTGCAGCGTACAGCACAGTTGCAAGACACATCTCGCCTACCCATAGTACGTTCCCGCACCGGCTCTCCTGCAGCAGCGTGGTGCAAACAACGCGAATTGGCGAATCACCACAGAGACACTTTGGTATAGAGGGTTCGCTCGGACAGCCGCGGCGTCGGACCGGCCGGGGCCAAGGCAGTCCGGGGTCTCCCTAGGTGTTGCTCCGTCAAGATCTACGATTTCAGGCTAAGTGGGCCAGTGACGACCTCCTGCCCCCATGTTCATTCGCATCCGGAATATGAGCATCTTTATTTCATTATTATCACCCAGTTCTTTCTTTCACCGTGATAGTGCTGGGGGCTCTTGGGCGAGTGAGACACTGTGAGTGGTCCCGACTGGATCGGCGCTCCTTAGCAGATCTGGCCCATTGCTTTGGGCGCCGGAAGAAGTAAGATGTATCAGACAGGCATTGGCCCCTCCTTATGATATCAAATGCACCCCGAATTATTCGCGATGCTCGACATCGTCACTAATGGCCCCGTTGTATGTCGGAAAAATCGGCTGCACTGTTGAACTTACGAATCGCATCAATCGGCTCCGAAGATACGGAACACCTGATTTTCATCCCCTGCCGCGTGGCCGGTGCTAATTAGCCCAAGGTTTAGCACAATTCTGGCTGCATTAGCCAGCAGAAAACACGTGAGAAGATGCAGCACCGTTGGGGTCATCAGGGTGATTCGGCGAGAGCTCGAGGGGAAATGGTATCATGGCTGAGTCAGAGCGCGTCTTATTCTGCAGCATGGATCACCAAAAAAGGGATCATCTATTTGGCATGAAAGCCACGGGCCCTTTGAAGTGCGGCGGTCTGCGCCGTGGCGCAAAGGACTTGGGAGCGCCTCGGACCTTTTGTGACGTCGCCGATTCGCCGACGTTTTCTCAACATCAGGTAAAAGCGGTGGTTGGGTGCAGGATCCGACAACTTGGTCAGACTGGTCCGTTGGTTCCAACGGTGCCTGAAGCTGCTTCACATCTTCGAGACTAAGATCGTGCAAGTAGCACATCTAAACGCACATCAAACACAGCCGGATCATGATCCAATCTTTCGGACGTAAATCACCCTACGCCCTAAGGATTCTTGAAGGCCGCCTACCGGCGCGGAGTGCCAAATCCATCGGCGGAGCAAGGTTTCGATAGCACGCCTGCCATGGAGTGCCAGCTCCTGGATCGCTCTAGCGCTGATGTGCCATTGAATTACTCCCGCGGCGACAGGACTACTCCATTGCGCAGCATGACGGCGGTTGCTGTGTCAAAATGTCTTGCTTGACAATGGAGTTGAAGATGACCAGCCACCAAGGCCATTGGCATCCGGATGGCTTCCCTACCACGCGATTCCCAATCAATCGCGCCATGTTGACAGCACATATCCCAGCCTCACCGGCGTCTATAGCTTCGTCCTTGCCAAAAGTGTACGATCGAGCTATTTGTGGAGTTGGTTCGGTGGGGATGAACAATCTGGCCCAAGCGTGAAGCCGGCGTCGTGGCCAGAATGCGGTCTGGCTCAGGAGCGTGGCGCCGGGGCTGATTGATGGCGGCTCATCGCCCTCGCTGGCTAGATGCGAATCCGGCCGTCTCGCATTCGCGGGTTCCCAATTGAAGGCAACGCGTTCTCGGCCGGAATCCTCTCCGGATAGTCGCGTCTCGATGGTGTTTGTCGGGGACCGGATCGGGGATCGGCGGGCAGCGTCGTACTGTTGCCCTCCCACCGGAAGGCTGGTACTTCAACGACTGTGGCGTCATTCACGTCAGTCGCTTTTCTTCGCAATTGGACTGCTGGAGAAAGAGAATCGCATACCTCCATTGTGTGTTTGGCATCGGACGAAGAGCGGCCTTCCCAGGGCGAGACAACCCGGACAGGGGCGCAGACTGTGAGGCCGTTGTCATCCGGAAGTTCATTCACCCATGTAAGACACAGGAACAAAGTCGGCAACTAGGCACAGTCATTCCGAGACAGACAAAGAGGGTTGAATTTGTCAATATTGTGACGGGTTGACGGATGTCGAAATCCAGAACCCGCGGGGAAAAGGCCAGGGGCAAATGGTCCGTGGCAGCAGCAAAATCACGATGTATTACATAAGCGAAAGTTCACACAAGGTTTGGTCAAAGCTCTTCTGTTGGCTTGGGTCCATCATCTGTTTACTTCATACATAGTCCTGAGCTAGGGATATTCCGAAGAGGTGGCAGAACAGGTGCCCATCTACCGACGATATGTCAAGGATATCATCGTCAAAGGCTGTTAAACTAGCTCCACCCAGACGCCTGGGATCGTGGCCCGGCGCCAGGCAGGGTGCTCCCTTTCTTCACCTCCCAGCGGATTGTCACCAGGGCAAGGTCCGTCAGATCTCCAGCCGGCAACATCGCCAGCTCAGCCTGCCGAACGCCGGATCCTTCCGTGATATCCGCTCACTTCAACAAAAAGCCACCCTCCACGTTGATGGTTGTTCCGGTTATGAAGTAGTTCTTCATCATTGACAGATAAGCCTCTGCCAGGTCTTCCGGGTCTCCAATCCTGTTCAAGAGGGTAGAGCTTCGGTACATATTGGCCACAGCTTCCTTTTCCATCGGGATATTCTCACTGGCATGGTCCAGCAACGGAGTTTGTACGGCACCCGGTGCCACCAGGTTCACTCTGATAGGCGCCATGTCGACAGCCAAACCCTTCGCCAGCGATTCCTTGGCACCGACTAAGCCGGCCTTGATGCCGAAGCCAGGCATTGGCTTGTAGCCCAGTACGCCACTCGTCATGGTGATCGATGAGGTGTATTCCTTTTTCATATAGCCCCCTGCCACCTTGGCTAGGATAGATACGCCGATAAAGCGGGTTCTGGCGAAGTCTGTAATGTTACCCGGCGTGGCGTCCTGGAGCGTGGGCGAGTTGGCGAGGAACTCTCCGGCAGATTCCACGACGTGATCCACCAAGTCCTTCCTACCATTGGTCGCATACTCAAACAGCATCGTGATGCTAGTTTCGCAGTCGTCGCTGTGAAGATCGACGACGTGACCTCGGATTCTGTCCGCAGCACTCGGGTACGACTCCTTGAGTCTCTTGATCGTGCTGTCAATTTTCTCCTGGGTCCGACTCGCCACAACGACATTGGCGCCGTACTCGACGCTTGCTTCTGCGACGGCGTATCCAATACCGGAAGTTCCGCCGACAACTAGAACAGACTTGCCCTCGAGCTTGTTGGTGTATTTTGGTGCCATGATGATGCGACTCACTAAGAGTGTCTGATTGGTATGTCTGGGGTTTTTCAAGTCTCAGAGGAGGGGCAAGTTCAGGTATGTACAATAAGACAAGGTGACGAATGTTGGTGTCATAGGAAGATTCATCGAGACATTTCATCTCGTCTTTAAGCAATCTGGAAGCTTGCAGCCTGCATCACTCCTCGTGACACTGACCCGCCTAAACTCCGCAACTCTACAGGTAACCAACCCCCTAGAATCTCTGCATACATAACGTTATGGGCGTATCTGATGTCGGAAAACCAATTGGTTCTGTTCTGTCGTATCGTATTGCCAGGGGACCCGTGTTTCCACAGATGCCGCTATTATGGAGTTAAGATGATAAGTCCGACCACCGCGTCCACTGCATGCCCACGAAGTTGACTTTCGGCCTCTAGCAAAAATATGTCCGACGTCAGAGATATCCATATGACAAATGAAGAACTTGGTTCGTCCGATGTCTCGGTCTCGCGCAGTCGCACAGGGCGTGCATCGCTAATTCCTCTGCTGTCTTTTCAAGTTACTTGAGTTCTGCGCCTCGTAAGGAGTATTCGCCATATACTGTTCACCTGATAAATTACATATGGCAATTGATATACCCATCATGCCTATTATCACTTTTGTCCCTATCGAAGGTTTTTTCTTTTTTTTCGGTCTTCGTTGTCGTCATTGTTGTCCTGTGATCACCCTCCACCGGTCTCCATGCACAGATACAATTATCTAGCGGAGTAACAAAACTGAAAACCTTCACCAGGAAGCTTATGCGGTCGTTCTAGTAGCTGAAATGCCCAGAATTGTACTCTATGTAGATTTAGGCTATCTGCTTAAGATGAATAGATTCAAGCAGATAACCTTAGGGTGAACTGGAAGGGAATGTATATACATTGCGGTTGATGGGTTGCATCAAATGATCGATTAAGCCCGTCATAGGCATGAATGCCAATTCCCTAGTTCACTCCTTGAGCATCATAACCTGTTCTTTGATTGTCGACTATGACCGATTTTGTTCTCGCAGGTAAAACCGTCAACTGACAACCTCTATAAAATATTGGGTGACATTTGCAATCAGTCTCGAATCTGCAACTTCCATGCAAAGTTGACCAATTGCGAAAGCTCTGTTAGGCTAGCGAGGCAGGCTCTCTCAGCTGCCAAGGAACGATTGATTGAAATGGAACAAGCTCCTTCGCTTCACCAATCATTACGTCGTGATCAAAGTCAGTCAGCACGCCTGCATGAGCCCCTGCTCTAGGCGCCAGCCTTGTCCATCTTCAAATACCAAAACAATTCGAAAGCCCTCAGAGCCTTTCCCAAACTTCAATCATATCTTCTCGGCATTACTTCAAAGGCTACCAACCAGAAGCAACAGTCTCGTACCGTAGAGCGCAGCGATCCACTGGTGGAACTAACCAAAATGGAGCGTCGCCAGCTATGGGCATGCCTCGCATTCAGCTCGCTGATTGTCTCCGCCCAGGCTGGGGCTCTGGATGATTTTACCAACAACCTCTTTTCTGATTTAGCGCCGTGAGTTTGATTCTGTACCCTTTCTTGGGTAGTATGCTAATCGATCTAGTGTCCTTGCCCTTTTTGGTGAACGAGCGACTATGCAGTTCATGAGTCAATCACTAGGGTGGGCAGATTGTATCGCGTTGGCAATGGCTCCGCTGGGAATTATCACCATCATTGTAAGCGCAATTCGCGTGGGCGGGCCGATGCGGCTGAAGGCGATCATTGGCCGGGCGAAGGAAAACACCTCAGTAGCCGAAATGGAGCTGATGTCTTCTACTTCACGTGAGGTTTGCGAGTTGTATAATGGCGAGAGCATCGTTAGGTGTCAAGGCTTGGCTCCTGTATGGGAGTACATTTGCCTCGTGCCAAGAGGTGACAACGCCAACGACCCGGCTAAGAGAAACAGCAATACTATTGGGAGAATCCATTTCAAAACACTGGAACAAGCGATTCAGGACGGGCTCCTGAAATTAGAAGGTAGGGGGATATGTAGTCTACACCACAAGGGAAAAATACTGACTTTAATGAAGGAGCTCGCAATTCTAAGCGGGAAAGGCAGACACAACCTAGCGAAAAAGGGCTGTCAACCTCCGTTTCTGTGGTTGAAGATGATATCAATTCTGGGTCAACGATCGTGCGACGGAGTATGGGAGGCACTCGTGCCTGGTTTCGCAGAGGCAGAGGTACGTTTCCTGGTAGACACTCATCCATCATTTCGTCGCAGATTCTGATTAATGTGTGTTAGGCAATGCGTCGGCTTCAATGGAAAGCAACATAGAGTTGGGCAATATCTCGCAACATCCCGTCCATGGTTCTTCAAATGGAACTACTGTCGGATCAACAACAGAAACCGGCTTACAAAGCTCCAAAGTTACACCAGCCAATGACCCTCCCAACGAAGCCGCCATGATCGTCATTCGAAATACAGGCCCTGAAGCACCGAACATCTCCCTCAATCTATCAGAGAGCCATAGCCGGACTGCTATCAGAACTGTTGCAGTCATGGGAATTATTCTACAACTAGGCGTTTTGGCTTTCTTTGCGGTCATGACCTATCCATCTTACATACGGAATGATTTCAAAAAGGATGACGAAGCTGTTCCCGAACATGCCTTCCCACTTGCGGCTAGCGGTACTATCCTGTTAGTTGCAGGTTTGCTTCTGTGTGCTCGTGTGGTGGAAAGTAGTACACATGAGCAACGATACAAACCCACCGAAGGCTATGAGATCCGTCTATATTGGTTACAACAAGGGCAGACCGTCAGTGATCAAGTCTTTGAATCGTTTGCAACCTTTCCCTCTCTACCACGAACTGAAATCATCACCTCTCGTCGCAGCAAAGATTATGGGGAGGGAAGAGACAACAAAAGATTGCAACTCATGGCCATTATCGGGGTTCTAATTGGTCTTGTGGGATTCGTCATCCAATTCGTTGGCCTGCGGGCGATGAATGCAGCAGCATCTCTGGCACAGCTTGCTGCAGTAGGTGCTATGACGATCGCAAGAGCTCTTGTGAGACCTGGATTTGCGAGTTCCTTTGAGAAGTCAAGGCTTCTCGCCGGTTTTGAAATTGACTGGCTAGCTTGGAAACTAGTCAAAGCGCAGCATGTCTGGGAGACGAACGGGTCCTCTACCGAAGAAAACCGGCCGACGGAACCTGAATCTCCAAGTGGCGGAACCGCACAAGATACCGCATCAAGCCCGCTATTACGGCATGGTGAGAATGGAAGAACAAATCAACATGATATGCCTGGAACATGGGCTGTTGTTACGGGGTGGGGCTCCCGATACCATCCACTTAAAGCCGTAAAAGAGAACCTTTCGAGCCCCCAATTGGATTCGCGGCTGTTGGACGTACGCCGGGAGCTTGCTAAGCTCGCAAATTTCCAGCGAGAGACGTCAAAGACGGCTCTGAACCTTGCTAATGCAATGGAAACGACGATGTCGATTCTGTACCCTACTGGCACTGGAGTCGACGGAACGAGCGATTTTCTCTGGAATATTGACGTGGTTCATAATGGCTTAATATCAACTCCTACCTCGAATCCGACGATGTCTCTCCAGCTTCGTTTGGCTCACAAGGGAAAGTCCTGGAAAGTCCTGGCAGATGACATTGACGCTGTCTTGTCACTGTGGGCATATACTGCGCGCGGAGCCGATGAGGAATTTGAGCTCAGCCAGGGCGCCGAGAATTTCAAACACGTCAACTCAGAGAATGACAGCTGGCTCCGTAACAAGATATATCCAGCCAGTCTGAGAATTCTATGTCCCGCGGATAACGATATGAGAGACCAGATATGTAAAGATCTCAGTCTTTGGGCGCCAAAAGCTATGCAGGCCATGTTCAACATAACCGACTACCGACTTCCCCGAGAAGATAAAGACGAGATTTACGACGTGCCGAAGGAATTTCAGTCGAGCAGAATTGTGGGATTCAACCCACAAAAACGACCATTCTCAGACGTTCCACGAGGAGAGCGAGAGTTCTGGCGCACTCGGGAGTCTGTATCGGAGTTACTGCCTCAACGCTCTGAGAGGGCTCACTGGGCCATCGAAACTCAGGAGACACTAGATCTTCTGTACGCAAAAGACCTATTATATTCGTTCTTCTGTTCCGTGGCACAGACGCTGAGGTCTCCTGTGCGAGGTAGAGCGGAGATTGAGAACATCTTGGTTGACATCACGTGGCGAAATGTTCTGAGAAGCAATCTCCGACTCTGTGTTTTGAAGCATGGGGGCCTGAATAAGCTCATTGAAACTTTAATCGACCTTGAGCTTGGCTCTGAGATCGAGGCTACGTTGAGCCTCTTATTGCCTTTGAGCTTCTGGGACAAAGTGCCAGTACCATTCGCAATCTTCGACGTTCTCTGCGAGGAAAAGATCAAGGCCCGTAAAGCGCAAAACTGGGAGCTTCTATTCCTAGATCATGATGATCTGAATTCCGTCAAACTTCGTAAGGAAGTTCAACTGGGTAGAGCTTTCTTCTTGCACCTCTTTTTCTTCTTGATCGAGCATGCTCAGGACGCACAAGACGAACTTTGGCTGATGAATGTCGAGGGTAGAAAGCTGGATCAGGAAGCTGAAAGTCACCAACCCGATGGCTGGTCGTCGGACATGACCCCTGGTAAACGCAAGAATCTCGACCAACATTTCCGAAAGCATCGAACAGCACTTTTAACATGCCTTAGAATTCTAGGTAACGACGAGCTCTTCGAAGACCTGCAAACGCTTTACACCCACCAAGACAGACACCAAGGCTTTCTGCATTATCTGAGAGAACCCAGAGATATTGAACATAACGTAGAGCAGTCTGAGACGCGGTTGTGTCATAGATTTCATGCGAGGAAGTGCCTGCCTTGGAGGCAGCGCAAAGACCCACCAGACCTATCAGCCAAGTTGCCGCAACGCTTCAACATGACAAGTGTTCATCTCGAGGCCATGAAGATCAATGGGAACCCCGCAACATGCAGGAAATATATCCCTTGGATTAATCAGCCCGATGCATCTGGCTCTACACCTCTGCACCACGCTGCTAGGACAGAAAGCCTGAATATGGTGGAATATTTGATCAAAAACGGGGCTGACGTAAACTCAAGAGACTTCCGGGGATACACGCCGCTTCATTATGCTTGCGGCTATCGCGATGATAATGTCATTATTCCACTCACTGACGCAGGTGCAACATTCGACGTTCAAGGCACGGATGGAGCGTTTCCGCTTCATGTGGCGGCAGGCGAGGGGAACGTTGCCGTTCTTGCCCACTTGAACAGGATAAGCTCATCAACCTATCAGCAGATCATCCACGGTCTGGAGGGAATTGAGTGGAAGGCTAAAGACTTTCACGGTCGCTTGGCCGTTCACTGGGCTGTTGTTGGAGGCCATTGGGGCGCTGTCGAGGAGCTCTTTGCCTTTGTAAATGAGACTGACAATTACGGCTGGACGGCGCTTCATCTGGCCATTTTACACGGCAAAGACGAAATTGTTCGCAATATTTGCAGGCTGTCAAAGAAGAAGAATCAGGTTTCTGTTGATCTGGAGAAGACGGATACTGAAGGGCGCACGGCTCTTCACTTGGCGAGGATTAAGGGAAATTCGGGAGCAGCTGACAATCTCATTGAGGCGGGTGCAGCGCCAGACCCTCAACATTATCTGCCGGCAATGAAACTATTACAACGACATCGGCACTACGATTTCTAAGCAGCGACTGCGCTTTTCCCTCGCAACACAACATAATGTCTGGAGAGAAGGATCATGTTCATATCTCAATAGAGCTTTCTAATCTGGCAGTTCAAGCATCCATCAAGGAATAAAGCCGTTTATTAGGTGGTGTCGCCCTAGCCTCAGTTGATATTCGCAGGATGTTCTATCCTAGACCTGACCATCCTGAAAGAAATCATGTAGATGATGGCATGGAATTTGAAAGGAATTTGAATTTTCGAATCGGCTACTACTTAACTTCCAACGGCTTTTGGCCTGACATCGAATAGTAGTATGCGTACGAGTGGATGGACGGGTTCATGAGATCCTTGCGCAGCTGTACTAAGAAGATCTCGACCTCAGTGGATGACCAGCCAAGACCTCTTGTAAGAGGTGCAAAGGTATTCGCGTGTAAGCCATTATAAACAGCCGCCTGGCTGTAGCGGCCAATGATCTTCAGGTCATTTTCCTTGGCCCACGGACCAACAGGGAGCTTCTTCGTGTCGTTGACCTGATTGACATAGCCCGCAGCCTCCAAGCGTTCAATATGGTGATCAGCTGCGAAGAGTTCAACCCCGAATTTCTCTAGACCCTCTCTAATGAGGCTGGTGAACTTAGGAAGCGTACAATCAGAAGGTATGCTCCGGTCATCGCAGTCGAATGTCCACTTCATGTCCCGAAGCTTGATCTAGCCTCCTGGCTTAAGGACCCTACTTCCGTCAACATACTGGGCTCCAAATCAGGGTTTAGGCTTACCTATGGGCCTCCTTTAATAGCTTGGGCTAATTCTTAATAGCTGGTGCTATGTGTTGAAGATGAATGTAGTCGATCGAACTTTCGGGGTAGGGCCCTCGGCGTCATTAACCATGAAGTTCACGTTCGGCGGGATGTACCTGGGCTGCATGGGGCTGAGATCCATGCTAGTCACCTCTGCCTCTGGATATTTGTCGCCCACATATACCGGTCAGCGAGTTCAGACTCCCTTCAAATCTTCAGAAAAGAATTTAAATGCACGAACTATCGATAGCCCAAATACCGATACCAGTCCTAATGTTGAGGATCTTCTGGGGATTCTTCAGCGGCGCATTATGAAGTGTCCCACCACATAGGTGGAGAATCATGGCATGTTTCATGTCCTCGCGCTCCTGCTTAAGATCGTCGTTGGGGAACAGGTTGCGGCCTTCTTTGAACTTGTGGTACCGCCGTTTGTTCTCGAAGTTGTAGTCGCGGACGCTGGATGACAATGAGGTCGACCGAGTCGAGCTATCGTCAGTAGAATAGCCTGCATCATAGCCTACATCCTCCACCGGGTCAGCAGCCTCGACGTTAGGGCCAGGCGCTGTCTGATTGTTGATAGCTTGTTCTTCTATGGCAGCTGGCGGACCAGCGGTGTGGGATCTTGTTGGAGATCTCGAGGGAGACTTGTAAACGGCACCTTCTTGCGCCATGATTGTTGCTATTGTACGGATCGACAAGGGTGACTGTTCGGCAGATACGGGTGACGACCAGCTCTTTGATGATGTTGTACCCGCTGAGAAACAGGGTTTGCAATGAGGGGGCATGCCAGGGAGCTAACACAATCGAGTGAGACATAGATAGGTTGGCATTGGTTCGGGTACGAGTCCCTTTGTCCACGTTCACCGCACGCTTTATTGCTTACCAAATAATATTTCTCTGCTCAGCAGGCCTGCGACTGGATGGTCTCCCGAACCAATCAGGATTAATTTCAATTGAATAGAAACAAGCTCTCCCTGCTTATAGCAAGACGTAAACCCTTGTTGTTGATTGTCTCAGGTGTGGGCCAATACCCAAGTTGGGATTGTGGGTAGCTAAAGACCAGTCTCCTCCGTACTCTGGCATCTGTACAGGGATATCGGTGACGCTACTCAGCAGTACAGCCTCTGAGGAGGATGAGTTGCCCGGATGGTGACAATTACAATATTGGGTTCCGAATCTATTGGCCACTGTAGAATGAGATTCGTATTTGTGCAAAACAGATGGTGTGCATCTTTGAAACAACACCAAGCAAACACGCAAAATAAGCGCTGAGGCGTGAACCTCGGGCTGGTCTTATTTTTTGACTCGGCGCTTACGAATACATCCAGTCTGCGATAAGAAACAGACAGACTCTTAAGCAAGTCTGTTGCCGCAAAATGGCGCATCCTCTCTTTCCCTTGCTTCTTGAAAATGACTTGATAGATTTGCCATCCTACCCGAACCTTTGGCGCTGGACTTGTCCCCACGCTGCTTTCGATTCAAGTTCGTTTCAAGGACAACTCCGAGGTGATGTCAAAAAGAAGCAAGCCATTTGTACCGAAAGAATTCAAAATATGGCTTCTCGATGCGAGAGCAAAGTCCATATGCCTCTTGCCGATGGCCAAATACGCCTGCTCAGATTGAAGCCTGCGACAACGATATCCGACCCTATTGAGTGCAGTCTGTTTCCAATCTCGCCCACCACAAGTCCTCATCAATATGAGGCAGTCTCATACGTATGGGGGAATTCAAATCACGACAAAGCAATCAAAGTCAACACAGTAGACTTTAAGATCTCTAGCAATCTTTTTGAGCTTCTACCATATCTGCAACAGAACGATTCAGATCGCGTTCTCTGGATCGACGCTCTATGCATTGACCAGACAAATACCCCGGAGAAATCTTGCCAAGTTGACATGATGGGTGCCATATACAAAGGCGCATCTCATGTAATCATATTTCTGGGCAGAGAATGGGATGGCTTGGAGATCGTTGTCAAATACCTCCAGTTGGCAGCTCAACGACAAGACGCCCACCTTGACCCGGCAATTGAGCCACATCTACACGTAAGCGCAAGCCCCCTTGGTGCACTCCAACGATGCACTCTATTAGACACACATTCTTGTTTAGGACGGCTAACATACAAAGGTCAGGTTGATGATCAAGACATTTCTACCACTCTAGTCGACCGCAGCCTCATGGACTTTTTCTTGGCAGAGTGGTTCTTCCGAGTGTGGACTGTACAAGAGTTCGTTCTTGCGAAAAGCTTCTCGTTTCAGTACGGATCAACGACAATAGCTGGCGATTTGGTGTTGAACGGATTTCTTGCGTTGCGACGACACGTCCAAAACCGATGCTGCGGACCACTGTCTATGATGAAGCGCGGACAGACGTTCCTCGATGTCATGGCCCACACAGATGCATTGATTGGCCTGAGATCCAATGCGGAGCGGAGTTTCCTTGAGACACTTCATAATCTACGACGGAGAAGTTGCAAAAACCCCCTTGACAGAGTCTATGGAATGCTCGGGATGGAGTTCCGAGGTTCCAACCCCAAAATCCCACCAGATTATAGCATCACGCCTGCGCAACTATTCATCAATGTTGCGCAGCAGGAGATTTGCCACACGAGAACACTAGACATCTTCAGCTTTTTTGTTCCTGGAGATAAGACTTCGTTCCATCTCCCGTCGTTCGTCCCAGATTGGACTTTACAGACGGTCGATCGCTTCACACATGTTTTATGTGTGGACCGCCAGATGACACTCTCGCATTACAACGCATCCAGAGGGAGTCAAGCTGAGTTTCAATTTCGATATGATGACTCCAAGCGTCAAGCTACTGTGAACGGTATTCTCATCGATCGCATCATCGACGTTGGAATGCCGTGCTTCTTCTCGGACCTGCGTACTCTGACTAACGCAATTCCTATCGTTAAAGAGGCTCGTCGATTGGCAGGTCTTCCGATCTGTCTCCCCGTATCATACGGAACGGCAAGTGAAAGGGAATATCAATTGTGGCGGACGTTGTGTGGTAATCTGGCTATTGAATATCTTGACGGAGATCGGGGCTGGAAGTCAGCAGATCCAACAGCCGACTTTGACTCATACTTGAGGTGGTACGATACTTTCAGCAACGAACAAGACGTGTCATCTAAGATGAAGCATGATCCTTTTCGGGACGCACTGATTCCCAACCTTTCCGGGCGTAGGTTTATATGTACGCAAGAGGGAGCTATAGGAATGGCTGACGCCGAGGCACGGTCTGACGATATCGTGATGGTACTTGCTGGTGGTAAAGTGCCGTATGTTCTCCGTAAAGAGAACGAAGGTGGGGCCTCGGGAGGTGAAAAGCTCTATAAGCTTGTAGGCGACGCCTATGTCGATGGTAACATGCAGGGAGAGGCTGTTACGAGCAATGGGGAATGGATGGAAGTCACCTTGATATGAAGTATAGTCCTTCGAACATGAGATAAACTCCAAGCTAGGACTCCCGTCATTATTAAGCCACAAATGTTGCACGTGGGATACTTGATGCTATTTGGTTGGAGATGGTAACTATATTGAGCGGAAATGTTATGAGCGGTGATTGGGCCCATATGCTACATAAGTACCTATAATGCCACCTCGTACCTAAATGTGCTTGACCAAGTCGGCTAAGACCTCCTTCCGCCAGCGGAAGAATATGCTGGCATGGGTATCATCTTCCAGTCGGAGGTGAGCATGGTCCCCTAACCTCTTCGCGATCTGAACGCCATGATTCGGAGGAACAAACGTGTCGTGCTGTCCATACCACAGCCGCATGGGCAGGTCAGTCCGAATATCTTCCACATTAAACCCGTACTCTGTTCCACACAAGTACCCGTCGTGACTCACTCCATCAATTCCTTGACGATAATACTGCCGACCAGTCATGACCATCCGTGCTACAATCTCTCTGTCTGACCAGAGACCAAGCTCCTGTCTCGGATAAGTCGCCTTCTTTTTCTCTGCCTCTTGTAGACGTAGTTCCAAACGCTGTTCATCTGGCAAGTTGTATTGACCCTCCCGGTGAAAATACCAGCCCGCAACGCGAGGGCCGTATCGCCATCCGTACGTGAAGCCGAGCCAGTGAAACCACCCTGCTCCGCTCATGCCAATATCTGGTGGGCCAATTCCACAGACGATGGCGACAGCTTTCAGCTTGTCGCGAGGCATGACTCGCGCACAGGCAAGAGCATATGGTCCGCCCCCTGATACGCCCTGTTATCCAAGTCAGAAAATGCATGTCGGGATAGAAATAACATGCTCAGCTTACCATCACTCCATACTCGTTGATTTTGAGGTGAGAAGCGAGATGTTCCAGGTCTTTCGGGTGATCTAAAAGCGTCCTTCCAGTCTGGAAGGTGCTTAGTCCCATGCCAGGGCGATCCGTCGCGATGATGCGGGCGCCAGTCTCCAGGGCTGCCTCGTGGAGATGACCGGCTTCAACGCGAGAGCCGGGAAGTCCATGACAGTAAAAGATGGGCTTGCCCGTTGATAGCCCGTACTGTGAGTAGCCGAGCTTGCGACCATCTGGCAAGGTCAAGACCTCAGTCGTGTCTTTCTCTGGGACTAGCCATGGCTCTGAAGGTGCGTCGGTGGGGCTATTGCGAAATAGCAAAGACTTTAGATATGATATTGACATTGCGGAGGGCGAGTCTGTATGGCGTGCAGCGACAATGTGGGGATTTCAGTGCACCACTCAGCTGAACTTATATGTTTCGTTGAAGGATTCGTAGTGCTTATGCTCAATTCCGGCGTGAAGTGCAGGTAGGCAGTACCTCGTGTGTCGACCTATTCCGGTTAGGCACAAGGAGGCACGGTATGTCTTACAGACAACTCTTTGACAAGCCCGCGGGAATATTCGGAGCAGGAGGACACGTGAGACAAGCTCGCATCTCCCAGAGGATGAAGATCTTCTTGATGACGGAGGGTGAGTCAATCAGCCTTGAATTTCTCAGAGGCGCATGACTGCAGTGGCTAGTTTCTGACATCAAAACTCGCCGACCCTTCCGCAATTTCGCATACCTGCAGACTGCCAAGGAACGTCGTGCCGCAAAGTATAGAAGACCTTCGTAGGCCAAACTTCACCAAGTCGGAGATGCCCCGTTGAAATCTGCTACTCATTTGCTAGCAAGTCGCGGTCCGGCGACTTTGTGGCAGAGACGTGTATGTCCTCTCATTAGCAAAAGGATTAAGTGAATGCCGACTGGAACGAAATACGTTTCGTTATCGTCCAGTAGGTATACATCAAACATGGAAGTTGAAACTTGGCAACGGTGAAAGTCGACAAGGTTGGTGATAGTCCACGTCTTTGAGGAATTATTCGCGCTGAGTGGCCAGACCCTAAACCGAGCTCGTGTTTGCGTTCAAAATAATAAAACTCAAAGAGTGTTTACTGTCCCTAATGAAATGCAAACAGATCTGGTCTGACTAAGGCACCTGGCCACCGATGCCAGAGCCGGATGCCGGTGAATCGACCCCACTGTGCCGAGACCCCATAATTACAGTGGACCGCTTTCCGGGCGTCGCTGGGGGCCGGAATGGGGGCCGGAACGGGAGACCGCCTGTTTTTCCTGCTACTATTCCTGCGATCACAAACATTCATATGCTTTAATATACTCCACTACTATTACTGGCATCTTTGATAATGATTAAGTACATAGAAAGTATAGCAGCGCAGATAATGGAAAATCAGGAGGTCTTCGGATCGGAGAAGCGACTGCCTCGACAACAATCCTACGCAGGCGTGAGCGTCGGTGGGATGTGCCAAACACAAAACATACAACGGAACATTTCATCGACCACTGGGACTTGGTGTTTCACAGAGAGATCGGCTTTGCCAATTAGAGCACGAACAGAAATGGACGGCGTTCCTGAGCGGATCGCGGCAGCTCCACACGCCTAGTCAGGGCGTTGTGAGTCGAGATGATTCATCGCCGCTAAGCCGAAACAGAACGTATTGGGGTGATACCTCTACATTTTCCTCTCAACAAACGATTAAAATTTGTTCAAGAATCCAGCCTCTCAAAAATGGATCCAATGAAATATCGCACTCATGTTTTACATCAACTGTGGCAGCGTCAATGGTCATGCTGTATGCATCGCGGGCTCTCCGTTGAATTTGGCTGGTGGGGTCGATGGTGGTCAGGGGCCGACGAGCACCGATCGACCGCCACCGCTAGCTTGTAGCAAACCTCGCGCTCTGGACTTCTCGTATAAAACAGCAACGTCTTCCCCCGAGGAAACCAACAGGACAAAATCGAATCAGTCTTCCACCTCGTCCCCGACTTTCGAAAATGCGACACTTTACCATCCCAGATCGGGCTACTGGCCTGCGAGAAGTGCCACGGTCCCAACTAGACCTCAGAACCGACCCGGATATCATTGCAGAACTCAATACCTTTCGCCCCATCACGTCCGAGAAGAATGTCTGGGCATTTTGGGACAAAGGCCTTGACGCCATGTACCCGAGCTACAGATGCACCGTTCTAAACTGGGTACGCAAACTTGGCCCCAGCTGGACTGTTCGACTTGTCGATCTCATCGATGGCTCCCCCAACAACGTCTACAACTTCATCAGCAAGGACTGGCTCCCCGATTGCCTTGTCAACATGACCATGGACGGAGCTCACAAAGCCCAGCATGCGTCAGATCTCATTCGGCTCCCATTACTCTTCGAGCATGGCGGCGTATGGATGGATGTCGGCAACATGCTGCACACTCACCTCGACGATCTGTTCTGGGACGCTCTTTCCGACCCTGGCTCACCGTACGAGATCGGTCTCTGGATCATCACCGGTCAGATCAGGAAGAAATGGGGAAGCTTCGGCAACTTCATGCTCGCCGCTAGAAAGGGGTCCATCTTCATCAAAAGCTGGCACGACGGCTTCAAGGAGCTTTGGAGAGATCGCACGAACGAACGCGGCTTCCACAAGCACCCACTAATCCAAGAAATCGGAATCGCTGACGGAATGGCTGATTGGAATTTCGAAGAGAAGGTCCTACAGATGAGCGACTACGTTGCGCAGATGCTCATCGGGGACCGGACGAGGAATCTTCTTGATGTAGAGACTGGCTGGAATGGACGCGACTTCTACGAGAAGAAGGCGTTCATGGTAGAAGGGATCAAAAATGGCATTCTCGGCGCCATGAAGACAGACTACGACGGCGCCAAGCAGATCGAGATCTTTACGACAAGGCTGGATGAACCGGACGAGGCAAGACGGACAGCGGCCGAGGAATTTGTGATCGACATGCTTGAGAACAGCCACATGTACAAGGTGTATCACAACTCAGCAGGTGGACTACCTGCACTGGGAGATCTGATAAAGAAGGAGGGTTCTCGGGATGCAGATCACAGACCAGGAACCTTTGGAGAACTCTATAGATATGGAACAGTGCATTGGCGGTCGACAAGGAAGGTTGAGCGGCTGACACCTCCACCAAGTGAGGATGAGTTGATTCGAGCTACCGCGACTACGCCTTCGGTGATAGGTAGATGAGACAGAATCAAATAGACGTCTATGCATATTCTCCGAAACTAAATTAGTTCTGGGCACGTTCGCGTTCATACCTCCGTGCCTACCTTGGTGATTCTGGTAAATATTTTGTGACTATTGGCTTGAGCTACCTTTCTGGCATCGCCGCATTGAGTCCACATAAATTTCATTGAACCCACACACATTATCCATTTATGTCCGTCCAATCGTAGTTATATAGAAGGCCGTGACTGTAATTCGCTTTTCTCTTTCGACCACATCAGCCACTAAGCTTTCTCAACTGATGCTCGCAATTTATCATGCCGTCATCCCAAAGAACAACTCTAATGGATTTACCCTTACTATTCAAAATAGTGCAGGAAACGAGGGCCATTGTCCATGGCACCTTAGAACCCGAAATCGAAACCGCACTGAACGAATCGCTGGTCCCAAGGCAAAAGGATGATCAAACGGGGCACAACGACGACGTCAATTTTGACAGTCACCAAGAACTCAGTGTGGCAAATATACAACGGGTATCTCCAGAGAATACTACCTCATTGGCACCCATTAAACTCAATACTGATGATTTCGACGACATTCAAAAGCAGCGTCCAGATGCTTCAACTTGGGAAATCAATTTCGAACTGAACTTGCGTCGCAGCCCGATCATCCATCTTCCGGTCGAGATTTTACTCCTAATCATGGACAATGTAGAGCTAGCCGACCTCTTCATGCTACGCCAGGTATCGTTCACCTTCTGGCGTTTGTATATGGACAATCGGTTCTCTCAGCCGGGCGCGCGCCTCGACAAGTCGAGGTTCCGAGGAGATGAGGAAACTGTCCGAAGATCGGCAGAAGTTTCGTTCTGCACACCGTGCCTACAGCATCGAGCTTCGAACGACACCAAATCACAATTATATCACCTGACTCTGGGACACATAATGTGGTGTTACTGCTGCGACAGGTACCATCCCAGGTTGTGGTTTTTATCGGAAGAGCGAAGACGCAACTCGGTGGGTCGCGAATGTATTCTCTCGCAAGGTCGCGTTCATCTCTGTGCCCATCTCAAGGTTTCTCTGAAGGACGTCGGCCATTGGATTGGCTCTGCAGCGGATGGAACTGCGCCTCGCCAGAGCTTGACCTACATGAGATGCCAAACTTGCAGCGACCTAGCCATATCGACAGCTGCTACCCCCAATGCCGGATACATCAACCCTCCAACATTGTCTTTATGCCCTTGGCTTCAGAAAGAACCTAGTGTTGTGTTTCATTGGACTTTACCGGTTCTCGTCGTCGGAAAGACTGACCGCGTGAACGACCAAGCCTTGACAGCTGGACTAAAGGCACTGACAACACGATATGGCAGCGTATTTTGCCCACATATCAATGCAAACCTCAAGCAGCTGCTCAGACCGTTTCATCCCGAATATTGTTCTTGCCTAGGGCCCGATAGTCGAGTCGGTGGCATTGTTCCATACAACCCTGACACGAGAAAATTGCCAGGGGTCGTTGCTTGCAAAGAAGGCAAAGACACAGCCGAGGACTATAAGTTTCTTCCCCAAAGGAAGCCTCTACAACACACGACATACTGCGAGGGATGCAGCACGCTATATTCTTGGGACAGAAATAACGATCAGATCTCCCTGTCGAGAACGTCTGTCGTGCTTGCACCTGCAAAACACGGTATGGAATGGGACCAATCCGGGATGGCTCTGCTCGATCCTGAATCCTTTGGGGTGACGTCAGATTCGGAGACGAGGAATCTTATCTGGTGTGATGACAGAAACTGTGCTAATGGCCGAGAAGGATGGAGGGTCTTCAGCAGCAATCTGACAGGTTATGAATATCAAGAAAGCACGGTACACTCGCCAGATGGTTCGGAATTGGCAAGGAGAAGCCCAATTATGGGCTGTGGCGAGGCACCCCACGCAGAGGTTCGTTGTTGTCGTTTCTGAAATCGTCAAGTTGCAAGACGACATCTCAGAGGGCGTCAGGGCGAGAATGAGAGAAGACAGAAGTCGACCAATGGCTAGTGAAGAGACCCATTTCATGCGTCATTCGTTTCCAGAAGGTACCCGAAGAAGGCAGGAGCGCTCTACATGGTGACGAGGAGATGCATCATACCTCCGACTGATTTATCGCGTGAAAGGCATGGAATGACGACCGGAAAGATGTGAAGACTTTGAGGCTTACGGCGGATCTCATGCACGCCTCGCTAATGTAATTGATTCTCGTATTCCGAAGTCTAAACAACACAGAGTTCGTAGGATGAATCGCTTAAGATGTAAATACAGCCTATAGTAAATGACCGTCCAGCCTTGTGATTCTTTCTTAGTCTAAGCAAACATAAAATACAATAGCCTTTTTGCCGCTTGAGTTTTAACAGATTTGGGAGGGTGAAAGACTTCGGTTTCTCAAATGTTACTCCTAGCAGTTCGGATCACGAAGCCACTCGTTGAATCAACGTACATGTACAACAGAAAAACATGCCTATATTTAGCATTCTTAGGTCGTGGAATGCTCTTGATGAATTCTAAGCGAAAGGACAGAAAGTCACAGCATTCCACCTGGAAACTTTTCACTGCAGGTGATCATCGTGGAAAGACTGTTTTGCATAAGGGCCACATATGGGGCTCACCCAATTGGCTGGCTCGGATAGCTTTAGCTCATCTCATGCCTTCCTTCTGATGCCGAGGAGACGCCGCCAACCAGACGTGAAATTAGACTCATGGGACTGGGAAGCAACGTTCCCGTCCCTCAGCGGACAAACCTCGTTGCCGAAATACTCTACACGCCCTCGCGCTGAATAACCAACCACCGAAGGAACCGAGATTGGGTGCGTGCGCCTCCCATATCGTCCAATGAACACCTACCGACGTAGCTCTACTTTTTGCTTTTGTTTTGTTCCCTATTCTGTGTAGTTTACGACGTAGCTCTACTTTGCGCTCTCGTTAGCAGAATGTCGGATGAGAAAGGTTCCTGAAACGAGAGTTTCCAACTCTGTCTTTCCCGACTGAGAAGGAGGGGCGGGACGCGATTGACGGCGCGGGTTTGGCGCGGGCGGAGAGTGGGGGGAACCGGCCGTCGCTGCTCGGGGAGGCGAACAAGGTTACTGTTTTCGTCCCATCCGGCTCGGTCTTCGGTGCCCCACTGCTGGCCGGTGCCCGCTTACGATGGCGATGGTTGCCGGCTGGTTTGACTTCATTGCTGGAAGATATAAGAGATGGATGTCTTCCTGATGCGACGTTGGTATGAGGAGGATAATTTGCAGCAACAGACACCATTTATTGCATAAAACACTCGACAACATCGACAATTCTCGCAACGCAACCATGGCCATCACTCCAAACGAACTGCCGGGCCTAATCTCCCAGCTTTCCGCTCTCGTGAACTCAAATCGAGATGGAGCACCAACCCCGGAAATGGAGCTCATCGCGGAGAAGATTCTATACGCGACGCGGCCGTACGGTAACGACGCCATGAATCGCATCTACCCGTACGTTGAAATCGTGACCATCAGACTGTTCATGGACTGGGGCGTTTTTGAGAACATCCCTGATGAGGGGACTATTTCATACGCGCAGCTGGCCAAGAGGGTGGATGCCGATGAGTCGATTCTCAGTAAGCATGACATTCAATCCCCCAAGCCGAGGGAGGTTCCATGAAACCTAAACATACCAGGACGTTATGCATGGATCCTTGTGGCGCGCAACATCCTCATCCAGACGGGCGAGGAGTTGCTGTCTCACTCAGAAGTATCAAAGAAGTACAGACCTGGCAACCTGGAAGTGAGACTGGCCACATTCTAGTATGTAATCCACGAAACTACTTATTCGAAGTGCAGCTGCTCACTTCTCAAACAGCTACGATGAGATGTTCCTTACGGCGGTAAAGATGCCAGAGTACTACCGTCACTACGGCCGTCGCGAGCCGACGCAGCAGAACCACACGCCGTACTCCTACGGCCACGGCGAGCCGGACAAGACACTATGGGAGATCTGCCACCAGGAGCCGGCCCGGTTGAAGCGCGTCATGGAAGCCATGGACACGGTGACGCACGGCCCGATGATTGGGAAGGAGTACGATTTCAGTTGGCTTAAGGAGAAGATCGCGGATCCGGCGCAGAAGGACAGGATCCTGTTTGTGGACGTCGGCGCTGGGAAGGGGCATATTACCAAGGCGATCTTGCAGGAGAATCAGTTCATCCCTCACGACCGCGTGGCGTTGGAGGATCGGGACGAGGTGATGAAGCAGGTTGCGGCGAATCCTGATCCGGGGCTTGCGGGGGTGAAGTTGCAGAGTCATGACTTTCACAAGGAGCAGCCTATCAAGAGTAAGTTATCGTCACCCTGAAGAGGTGAAGATCCAGGTTTGGCTAACGCGTCGCAGAGGCATTCATCTACTTCATATGTCGCTGTCTTCACAACTACAGCGACGAGGTATCGGGTAAGATGTTAACACATCTCAGCCAGGCCATGGGATCGGACAGTAGGGTGCTGGTTGCGGAGATGGTCATGGATGACCCGCCGCAGCCGTTGCAGGCCATGTATGACTTTACCATGCTTGACATTGGCGGGAAGGAGAGAACGGCGAAGAACTGGGCTCAAATGGCTGCCGGAGCGGGGTTGAAGGTGAACAAGATATACGGTACGAGTAGAGAGATGAAGGTTGTAGAACTTGTCAAAGCTTGAGCTTTGCAGTGGTTAGAGACTGTCTTGTAACGAAGGAGAACTTTGAATACTGTAACTGTCATCAGCATTTTCTCGGCTTGAGCCATTTTTCTGGTGCTTATCGTTTCTTTGGCATAAATGGACATGAGCTGAGAGCTCACCTGATGATCATGGCCCGTAGCTCACTTCCCCCAGATAACCTGTCCGTCGCAGCCTTCTATCAGGAACATGTCGCCTAACCGTCCAAATGAGGTAGGTAACCTCCCAACACATGCCACCATCGTATTCACATCCAACCTCCCAACCAAGCCTTGGCCCAAGCGACCAACCGAGATCTTGGCATGTCGGTCTCCTTCCCGTCTGGTCCAAAACAGGATCGAGACCCGCCGGACTGCAACCCCGTATACGCAGGTTCCGCGTCCACGCACACTTGCCGAGATAGTACGATGCAATCGCATGATGCCTTTTTCAATGATTCGAAGAGGTGGGATTCTGCTGTATAAGTTGGGAAAGCTCTGTCGTTATGTGAGGCAGGAAGACATGAGGAGGAGTTTGGACTCTAGGCCCTACTCCCGACATCATGCCTTCATTCTGGACCTTCGTCGTTGCGGTGCTGCCTCTTCTGGATAGTATTAGTGCACTCTCGAAGCGTCAGAACGGGTCTTCCGTCACTGTATCAAATCGCTACATTGTCGAATTTGCCAAGGTAAACATACCGCAGCTCCATCACCACCAGCCAATTTGAACGACATCTCACCATTTACACAGGGCCAAGCCTCCTTGCAAGGAGCAATCGCCTCCCTCCCCGACATCGAAGTCGTCAAGACATTCCAAAACGACATCCTCTCCGGCGCATACGTCAAGACCGAGACGCACGACGTAGCCAGCCTCCAAGCGCTTCCCGACGTCGTCAAAGTGTGGCATAACCATGTCGTCAAGCTTGACCCCGTCAAAGTCGCGCGGTCCTTTAGCGATGACGCGGCTTCGGCGAACTACTCCACGCACCACACGACTGGCGTGAACAGGCTGCATGAGAATGGAGTCTTTGGGGAGGGCGCGAAAGTGGGCGTTGTTGATAGCGGGATACAGTATTCCCATCCTGCGGTGAGTTTCTAGATCCCTTGAGAATTATGCGGTTTCATGGTTCTGACTGGTGTACAGCTCGGTGGCGGATTTGGCGCGGGGTTCAAGGTTGCTGGAGGTTATGATTTTGTTGGTGATGGGAGTAGGCGATTCTTTACACAAAGTCTGACCCAGGTGCTGATGATTCCCAGATTGGCCTGATTCGGGCGAGAAGGAACCCGACGATGATCCGCTCGATATCCTCGGCCACGGGACCCATGTCGCGGGCATCGTGGCGGGCGCTTCTACGAAGTGAAACCCCCCCTTTTTAAATCACCTCGAAACCGTATACTAATGTGACCAGCTTCGTCGGCGTCGCCCCGAAAGCCTCGCTCTACGCATACAAAGTCTTCACTTCAACAGGCGAAACAGACGAAGCCACACTGATCGAGGCGTTCCTCAAAGCCTATGATGACGGTGTAAGTGCCCCTTTTTCGTCTCAACACACCTTCACAGATCTAACAACCACAAGATGGACATCATCACCGCCAGCATCGGCGGCCCCAACGGCTTCTCCGACAACGCCTGGGCCGAAGTAGCCTCCCGCATCGTCGACCAAGGCGTCCTCGTCACCATCGCCGCCGGAAACTCAGGCGACTCCGGCCCCTTCTACGGCTCCTCCGGCTCCTCGGGAAAGAACGTCCTCGCCGTCGCCTCTGTCGAGGGCGAGGCCGCGCCGATGCCCGCCTTCAAAGCTACCTTCGCTCTCCGGAACGAGACTTCCTCCAGTAGGATTGGGTACATCCCTTCCGTGCTGTACTTCCCCGAGTCCGTCGCCGGATGGCCCATCGTGCCGCTCGGGCTAGATACAAATGCTACTGCCGAGGCGTGCGAGCCGTACCCCGAGAGATCGCATAACCTCACTGGGGTCGTTGCGCTCGTACGGCGCGGCGGGTGTGATGGAATGACGAAGCAGGCGAACCTCAACGCCCTGGGCGCTCGGTACATCCTCATCTACAACAACGAGAACCCCCTGGTGCAGCTGTACACGGATGACTACCAGAGCGCGCTAGCCGTAATCGAGAGACACTCAGGCGAAGCTATCGTCGAGGCTGTCAAGGCCGGGGCCAGCGTCACGGCCGACTTCTCCGCCGGGCCGAACGACGTTGTGAGTCTGCCGCGCGACTTCGCCGGGCTCCCGTCGTCGTTCACATCTTGGGGCGGGCTGTACGACCTCGAGCTCAAGCCGGATATTGCTGCACCTGGCGGGGAGATTTTCAGCGCGTATCCTACGGATGGGTTTTCCACGCTCAGCGGGACAAGTATGGCGTGTCCGTACGTGGCGGGCGTGGCGGCGTTGTATATCGGCGCACACGGCGGCCGGGCCGTTCACGGGCCGGGGTTTGCCAAGATGCTTGCGCGGAGGATCATTGCCAGCGGGAAGACGGTGAAGTGGTGGGACGGCGCTCTTGATATGGCGGCCCCGCCCTCGCAGGTAGGCACGGGGCTGATTGACGCGTTCAAGGTCGTGAACGCCACCACGTCGCTGGAGTTTGAAAAGTTCGCGCTGAACGACACGGCGAACTTTGTCGCTTCTCACGAGATTGTGGTGAGGAACGAGGGGGGTGGGGATGTGAGTTATACGTTCTCCGTGGAGGACGGGGCCGGGATGGAGATTCTGCTGCCGCTTGATACGTCAATTAGTAGCTCGCCACGGGTGAGGGCGCTGGAGGAGGTTGAGCCGAGGGACATGCCGGTTGAGGTTGTTTTGCCGGAGGGGTTTACGCTCAAGGCTGAGGAGTCGAAGACTGTCAGGTATGTCTTCTGATATTGATGAGGAGGAAGACGGGCTAACGAGTGCAGTGTGACGTTCCAAACACCCGACTTTGGTAATCCGGCAGGATTGCCGCTGTACAGTGGCAAGGTTATCGTGACGGGGAGCAACAATGAGTCCCTCGCCATACCGTACATGGGTAAGAAACTGCCGACGCCGGGCGTTCTGGGTTCAATCACACATTTAACCGCATAATAGGTCTCGCGGCAGATTTGAAGAAGGAGATGGACGGCATGTACATGCACGGCTTCCCCAAAGCAACGACGACGTACAACTTTATCCCTATTGAAGAGAAGCCTTAGTGAGTTGCCAACTTGCCTTCTTTAGACGAGATTGGCAAGTCGCTAACACGGTTTACAGCTGGACGAATGAGATTTGGCAGGACGAGGATTGGCTTTGGCTGACTATTCAGATGAAGTGGGGGTCCAAGGAGCTCCGATGGGACGTAAGTTTCGCATCCCCATCCTGCTATTTGAAAGAGCACCTGGTCCTGACCACCCTTGCCAGATCTACGAGGCCGGATGGAACGAGAGCGAATGGAGCTACCCGCCGGCGGTCGGCGAGGACGGTTACATTGGGTCGGTGGCATACTACGACCGGTCCGACACCGAGTACTGGAGCCCGTTCTCGGACTCGAGCGGGCCGTTTGACGTGATCCCGTTCCCGCTGGAGAACGTGCACCGCAACGCGATCTATACGTCGTACCGGCACACGTTCTTCTGGTTCGGCGTGCTGGCGAATGGGTCGCAGATTGAGCCTGGGAATTACACGTGAGTTCTACGCCGAAGAGTATTTACGCAGTGTGAGACGAGTTGTTGACGAATGCGATTGCGACAGGATGCGATTCGCTGCCCTCAAGCCGTTTGGAGACCCGGCCAAGTCTGAGGATTGGAGCATCTGGAAGTCTCCTCAGGTTTCCATCCTGGGAAAGTTTGGGCCGAGTCCTTGGGGTTGACAAGGGTGATGGTATGGGGCCATGAGACAGACTGGTGTATGTCATCGAGTTGACCTTATAGTATCTACAAGATGGCTATGGTGTAAAAGAGCCACATCGTGAAGCCGCGCGTTCGTCCTCCGAGTGAGGTCTGTCTGTCTTGTCAACAATGTGAGCACGCGATTCGGTGAGGGCTGCTCGGATGGGCCCCTCGGCGGGAGCGGGCTCTTGTGGAGGCGCTACCGCCCGGAAAGGCAGGTGCTTATCGCTGCCAGCAGCAGTGTTCCCCGCCGAAGCCGGCGTCCCCGCGATAGCTGTGGGTCTCGATGCGGGGCCATGCGGGGCACTCACCGCGCTGTGTGGGGCTCTCCAATCAGCGTGGTATCGGCACTTTATTGACATGTTGCGCCCAATTGCCCAATCGCAGCGGGCGTTTCTCGCAAGGTTCTTGTTTGTGGCCGTAATGGTAACAATATCTCGCTGAAATTACAGCAGAATTGTTTTCCTGGAAAGATCCCCACGGCCTGATAAGAAGCGCGCAATCACATCACCACCCCCCGGGCATCACGTCGATTGGCCCGGACCAGTTCCCCAGTTATCGTCTTGTTTGTTACGTTTGTCAATTCTCGATTGAATCAGACGAACTCTCTCCAACACAAGCTCTGCCAAAATGTCGCACGGGAACCTGCAGCGGACCGACCAGCCTGCTGGATCCTTCCCTACCACCCTGCTCACTCACTAGGTAGCCAATCTATGGATACCAAGACGACCGTTTCCCTATCACGTTGTGGGCGCAATTGACACCCATGCCAATCACACCAACGATAACGGCCATGGGTGAACCACGGTGACTGACAGTCGATCACTGGGTAGCTTCCCTGATAAAGCTTGGCCGCGCCTGCTGCTGTTGCCGCCGCGACTCCTGTCTCCCGCTCCAGCTTCCCAGCCCAGCCCAGCCCTTCCTCCTCGTCCTCGGTCTCTGACGCAGGCGCACCTCTCCCCGCCGACAAGCTCACACCGCGGTCCAAGCCAGCCAGTCTCTCGAGAGCCCCATCGCCATGAAGTCGTTCGCGACCACCGCCGCCGTCGCGCAACTGCTGCTCGGCCTCCTGCAGCCCGCCCTCGCGGCCCCGAGCACGTATGCTGGGCCCCCGAAGCTGGGCGCCGTCGCCTCCGAGACGGACATCTGCAGCGAGATCGGCACCAACCTGCTGAAGAAGGGCGGCAACGCGGCCGATGCCCTCGTCGGCACCGTCTTCTGCATCGGCACTGTAGGCATGTACCACAGCGGCATTGCGGGCGGCGGCTTCATGCTCGTGAGGTCGCCCAACGGGACCTACGAGTTCATCGACTTCCGCGAGACGGCCCCCGCCGCGGCATACGAGGACATGTACGCCAACAACACGGCGGCCAGTATGTACGGCGGCCTGGCAAGGTGAGTCTCAACAACACCATTCTCAGAAAATGCGCCAATACTAACTTTACGCAGTGGTGTCCCGGGTGAGCTTCGCGGCTTGGAGTACCTCCACAACAAGTACGGCCGCCTCCCCTGGGCCGACCTCGTCGCGCCCTCCATCAAGATCGCCCGCTTCGGCTTCCGCGTCAACGAGGACCTGGTCAAGTACATGAACGCCGTCACCCCCAACGGCAACTTCCTCACCGACGATCCCTCCTGGGCCATGGACTTCGCCCCTCACGGCCACCGCGTCCGCCTCAACGAGACCATGACCCGCAAGCGCTACGCCGACACCCTCGAGGCCATCGCCACCGGCGGCGCCGACGCCTTCTACACCGGCGCCATCGCCAACGCGACCATCGCCGCCCTCCGCGCCGCCAACGGCACCATGACCCTCGCCGACCTCGCAAACTACACCGTCGCCATCCGCGAGCCCGCACACATCACCTACCGCGGCCACAAGCTCACCGCCTGCAACGCCCCCTCCGGCGGCATCGTCGCCCTCAGCGCGCTCAACACCGTCTCCGGCTACGAGGACTTCGGCGCCCCCGCGAGCCGCAACCTCTCCGTCCACCGCCTCGACGAGGCCATCCGCTTCGCCTACGGCCAGCGCTCCAAGCTCGGCGACCCGCTCTTCGTCGACGGCATGTCCGACTACACGGCCGCCATGATCTCCCCCGAGACCGGCGCCGAGGTGCGCTCCAAGATTTCGGATTTCCGCACGCAAAACGTGTCCGCGTACAACCCCGAGGGCTTCGAGTCCCTCGAGACGCCCGGAACGTCTCACGTGGCCACCGCCGACGCCAGCGGCCTCGCCATCTCGCTCACGACGACCGTCAACCTCCTCTTCGGCTCGCAGCTCATGGTCCCCGAGACGGGCGTCATCATGAACAACGAGATGAATGACTTCAGCATCCCCGGCTCCAGCAACGCATTCGGCTACGTCCCCAGCCCGGCCAACTACATCCGCCCCGGCAAGCGGCCCTTGTCTTCTATTTCCCCCGTCATCGTCGAGAAGCCCGACGGCAAGCTGTACTTTGTGATCGGCGCGGCGGGCGGCAGTCGTATTATTACCGCCACCATCCAGAACCTGCACAACGTGCTGGACAGGAACCTGACGGCGCCCCAGGCGCTGGCCGAGCCCCGTCTGCACGACCAGCTCAGCCCGAATATTATTAACGTCGAGTACTCGTATGATAACAGTACGATTAGCTATCTGCAGTCTCTGGGCCACAACGTCACGTGGGTTGCGCCTGGTAGCTCCTCCGCGCAGGGTGTGAGGTTGTTGGAGAACGGCACGTTTGAGGCTGCGGGTGAGCCGAGACAGAAGAACTCTGGCGGTTATGCTGTGTAAATGTCTGGGACTGGCATTATGTGAAAATAGAGTGGTGAGCCAGGCGTAAAAGGGTGTCTAGTTATATGACCCAACACCCTAAAAATGCGCCAACAGGGCGCTCAAAAGCTGCATGATAAATAAATATTGTATAATACTATCTAGTTCTGGAACTTGTTACTGTGAGCTAGTGAACACTATTACCTACCTTATCTGTGCGAAGTCAAGCCGTGATTACAGCCTGTACCGCAGTTGTGGTTCCACTTTTGGGCCTCATGCTGTTGCGCACACTCATTGGAGCATAGTGAATCGGTAAATACTCTTGGCGCAAGGCAACATCCCCCATTTGAAATGGTTCGCCTGCGCCGTGTCCGCCTTACCGATGTGATGCAATCCCACTTCTGAACTGTTATTGGAGACCATTTCGGGAATATTACCTGAACGAGAGTTGAGTTATGCCTAATCAACACCTTCAATTCCGAGTTATCAGGTTACACAGCAGCATGCAGCACTCTTGCGCCCCATACACGAATACTTGGAGGGATTGGGCTTTAAATAACACATATGGAACCTGTCTCAAGATTTTTCCACGTGAAATTTGGGCACCCCTTTCTCTTTTTCTTTATTCTGTCGTTCAGTACTTCGTAAATCCCATCCTCGACTCCCTAAAAAATACTTCTCATTTCTTCAGGTGCATTCGGTCTGCGAAGCTTCATCCCAAAAGCACCGTGAAGATGTCCGACGCTGACGAAGGCCAGCCCTTGGCGTCAAGTGCCATGGATGAAGCCCTCAGCGAGCCAGACGTACCATCAAATGGTTCAGACCCAGCGGCAAGGCATTCACCAGAGTCTTCGAACAAATCCTCTCATCATGAAGAAGACGTCGCTCAACAGCTCGCGGAATTGAAAGCGTTGAACGAAAAGCACTCTCAAATCATCAGCCTGCTCCAGACCAGGTTTGACATCCCCGTTGATACCTCAGAGAGTGCTTCGAGGCTGTTAAATGACGTACGAGATGGCTGGAAACGCTTGAGTACATCCCGCAAGTCGGCCGGGGTTGCTTACAAAGTTGATTACGAGGATGTTCACAAAACCTTCCTCCTTCAAATCCTACCATGTGGACCCCAATTCATGGGACTCGACGTCAAAGAAACAAGTTGTTATGGGGAGGATCCTGGACAAAACCAAACAAGCACACACGAAAGCGAGAAACTCATTAAGGAAGCCGAGTGGAGGTTCGGAGACGGGATGAGGAGGGGCTTCATGATTGAGCACTCGTTCCCAGGATTGTTATCCAATCAATCGACATGGAGGCCTGAAATTCTCCTCAAGGGCAAACACTCCAGCAACGAAGAGGAACTTACCTGGCCTAGCAATTGGGACTTTCTGTTCAAAGAGAGTTTCCGAAGACAAAGAGAGCATTGTTGGTCGTTCTTTGTCGCAAGTTCGCTGGAGGATTGGGGGTTGTACCATCGCCATGGGTTTAACAGGTACGGCGAGCTTGACAATCCCGGTGCCGCATTTGATATGCATCGCATCTTGATGCCCTTCTATGAATTATGCATGGAGGTACTTATTTTTCAAACTTAAAAAACTAAAGTCGAGGCTGATGATTTTCCTTTTTTCCTTGATATAGCATGACACATCCCCGATTGAGTGGCTTAATCTACTACCTCTTTTGTATGGCACCATATGGTAAGTAATTACGGCTCCCTCTATGTCCTTTGGTGGGTTCCTGCTGAAATGAGACCAGCACATTTCATGTCGGACTGTCTCAAAAGCTTCTCAGTTTTGAAGATATAGCAACCGTCATTTCAATGTCATCCGAGCCCCACAGAGCTGGCAGTTTATCACTCTTCACGCGCCATTTTGGCCCGTGGATGGGCCATGGGGGTTCGGCGGGGTCATCGGTATTTCCTTGCCGAGCCGTAAGAGCTATTAGCCGAGGGATGCTAGACGCCGTCGATTTGCGAGAGTTTACCTACTGCATGAAGTCGTTCAAATTTACCGGCGAGAATGAAACCGGGAATGCGAACAAGATGGAAGCCAGGAAGACTAGCTCATCGTCTGACAGAGAAACTCCCCCCAGTGGCCTTCGATTCGAGCGGGACGCTCTAAGCGTCGAAAAGGCTCCAGGAAGACGAATAACATTCCTTGAGCACAGATACTCGACGCATCTGACAATGACGCCGCTTCGCGCTCCTATAGGGAACTTTCGGCTATTCACGATAACGGATTATGTTGAAGGTCACCCTTATTACATCGACCCTGCTATCAGCATGTTCAATTGGAAAGAAAAGGATATTCATCCGGCAGGACTGTTAACGGGTGTTGCAGCTTTTCAAGCCCAGATGCACTGCGTCATTAGTGACTGGGCCGACGACTGGGGTGAAACGTTGAGTCAGTTAAGTGCGGTGTTTTCAGTCACGGCAAGTCAGTGGGAAAGATATCGTCAAAATTATTACTAACCTTGAAACATTTAGCCAATAACTATTGGAAACGAGAAAGAGTTGGAGGAGTTGATGTATGATCCTGAATTGAAGAGAACAAGAACCTACTTCAAAGTCCTGCAGATTCTGAGAATATTTACAGACGCCATCGAGGACGCAGAGGTTGCATTTGAGTCGTTTATAGATGAATCTTCTGGTTGGGAGTATTACGGCTTCGAATTTCAGTCTCTCCAGGAAGAGGGATCCGTCATTGATCATAACTGGGCCACGCTCAAGGCACTTCACCAACAAAAAACGAAGAAACTTCTTCTCAAGATCTCTGCAATGAAGAAGGAAATCGAGAGTCTTAGGGACGGTGTTAGTCAACCCCACCACGTGGAAAAGAATGCACTAACCTAAGTTGAAACAGCTCTTCAACGCCCAGTCGGTCAGAGAAGCCCAGAAGAGCAGAGAGCTGAACAAGATTATGATGGTTTTTACCATTGTAACAATCCTGTTTCTTCCCCCGACGTTTGTCGCCGTGAGTTACCAATGCTTGTTCAAACTTTATGCGTGCAAGAGCTGACTGCTGAAACCAGACATTCTTTGGCGTCGAAATATTCCACGCCGCAAGCGAGGTCCAAGCTCGGAAGATATTCTGGACCGTTTTTAGTATCGTAACGGTGACCACCTTCGTCACGTCAATTGGTGCAATACTCGGACTGTTGACGCCGGCCAGCTGGACCAGGCTTCGGAGCGCAATTCCCAAGCTGAGCGGAAGGTCCGGCAATCTTTCAGCAGAGCAAGAAGAGCCTGGGACGACACAGAGTGCCTGGAGGCGGCTGTCATCATTCCTGGGAAGGAATCGGAAGGGCGCTCGCACATCGGGGCAAGAATCCACACTGGCGTAATGTTCTGCAATCGATGATGAGCATAACATACGGGTGAGTTTCGAGTGATCATAGCAAAATACATGTTACGAGGCGTTCACATATGCGAGACGGTAGTCAGCCAGGCCTAGGCCCAAGGCCTAAATCCTAGCCTAAATCCCGCCTTTATATAAGGGATTAGCTACACTACTTTATAGCTAGTTATACCTAGTGCTTATAGCTAAATTAATTAAGCTATTTTATATAAGTTATAAACTTTCTAAATATTTAAATCTATCTATTAAATAGTAAAGTTATTTTTAAGTAGCTATTAGGACTTTAACTTTATAGTTTAGTAATTACTAAAAAGTAATTAATAAATTATTAAGTTATTAGAAGTAATATTTCTAAGTAGAGATTATAGCTATTATAATATATATCCCCTATTTATAAAATCTCTTTAGCTTTTAAGCTACTAAAAATAATAATTATTTAATAATTATTATAGTTATATAGTAATAACTACTTAATAACTATTTAATAATTATATATAACTACTATTTAAACTCTTTTTAAATTACTAAATTAATTAAATAAATTAATATATTTTTAACTAATAATTTAATATTATTTTTTTTTAGTTCTATTAAGAGAGGATTATTCTAATTAAGCTTTTTTAATACTATTTTTTCTTTTACTAACTTTATAGTTAAAGTAGCTATATAAAAAGTAGTTAATAAGAGATTAGATTTAAGAAGTTTAGTATATAATACTATTTTTAAACTAACTAAAGCTATAAGCTTTAAGTTATAAGAGATTAATTTTAAAAATACTTTTAAAGTAATAAAATTACTTTTCTACTTAATAAATAAAAAAATACTAAATAGATATAATAGAAATATAGTTTTTAAAAAAGATAAAGTAGTAGTAATTAAAGATCTAAACTTTTTAAGTAATCTAATACTTATAAGTTTTATACTTATTAAATAGTTATTTATAGAGAAGATCTAATATAATTTTTTAGAAGAAATAATTAATAATAATTTTTTTATTATAGCTTTAGCTTTTTATATTTTTATTAAAACTAAAGAATATACCTAAAAGTTTAATAAGCTAGCTATAAGTAAAATTTATAATAATTAAAATAAAATAACTAAAGTTAACTATAATAATACTAAAGATTTTATATAAAATCTTTACTTAACTTTTAATAAACTAAATAAGTTTAATATAAACTTATTAAAAATAGCTTTTATTTATAGACTTATCTAAAGATTTAGATATTTTAATTAAATTAAAATAAACTTAATAGAGAATAATTTTATTATAAGGATTTAAAACTATAATAACTTCTTATAAAAACTTAGAAACTTAAGTAAAAAAGAATAATATAAATAAGCTTCTTAAAATATTAAAACTTTATTAAATAAAAAGAAGTTTATTATAAAGAAATAAACTTAAAAACCTAAGTTTAAAAATACTAAAATATAAAACCTTTATATCTTATATAATATTAAGTATCCTAAAAACCTTTATAAATATAAAATATATAGCTATTATTATAAAAAGATAACTTTATATTTTAATAAGTATAATAAATACTTCTTTAAGTATTATAAATATTATACTTTATTATATAATAAGTTTAAATATATTAATAGATTATAAACTTAATAATTAATAATTTAAGTATTTATTTTAATATTTACTTTAAAAAGTTAAACTTAAAATAGTATTTTTAGAAACTTTAATATTAAATAAGATATTAATTAGTAATCTAAAGTTTATATAGATACCTTAATAGCTTAAGCTTAAAAGAGAACCTTTTTATTATTCTTAATAAATAACTTTAAAATATTTAGTCTATATTTTAACTTTTAATCTCTTACTAAAGATCTATATAAAGTTAAATATATATAGAGAGTTAAAAAATAACTAATAATAAGATCTAAACTCTCTATTTATAATTCTACTAGCTAAATTATTAAAATAGAGATTAATAGTTTCTTTATATATAATATTATTAAAGAAGCTAATAAAAAAGAAAATAATAACTAAAAAGTATAACTAAACTAATATATTATATCTATAACTTCTATTAAGAGAATAAACTCCTTTATATTAAATATTAATACTAATAAGTATATCCTTAATAATCTCTCTATTTTTAAGGACTTTAAAGATCTCCTTTAAAAATTAACTATAAACTATATAAATAAAAAAAACTAAATTAATTAAGCTATTAGTATAGCTAAAATAATTACTATTAAGCTAAGTAGTAAAAAAACTACTTTCTAACTATATAATACTTTTTATAAACCTTATAATATAATATAAATTATTAGTATTAGTTTTTTTTAGAAAATAGATATCTATTTTAATAGTTTAGATAATATTTTAGTTTATAAAGATATATCTAAAGCTATTACTAATTTTAAATAGAATATATAAGTCTTTTAGTTTTAAATCTATCCTTCTAATTAGAGTAATAAATTTAGCTCTTTTAAATTAAATTACTAAACTTTTTATATTTATTTAAAGTATTTATCTAAAAAAGTAACTATTATTATTATAAGAGATACTAATATAAACTTCTTTAGAATACCTCTTATAAAATATAAATATTATATTTACTTTATAGTAAAGTTAATATAGTAATCTAATAATAAATAATAAGAACTACTAACTTAAACTTTTTAAAAGCTTTAAATTAACTTCTTAAAATTAATATTATAAAGTTTTAAAAGTATTACTTATAGCTTTTATATTATAAAAACTTTTTTAATTTATAGATAGTTCTAAATATTTAAATTAAAAAAAGAAATAACTATTTAGCTATAAAGCTAATTTCTAAAAAGGATTATAATAATAAATAATATTATTTATTTTTCTAAAGTTATTATAAATAATAATATAACTTTTCTTAAAATAATAAAACTTTTTATTTAAAAATAAAGTTTCTATCTAAAAATAATAATATCTTACTTTTATTAATAAAATAAAAAGGTAAAAAGCTTTAATAAAGCTATATAATAAAAAGTATAAATAATATATATAAAAATTAGCTTTTTTAAATTTTTTTAACTTTAATTAATAAAAACTTCTATAGAAATTAGAAATTTATTATTTAATAATAAAAGTAATATTAATTTTTATAAAAAACTAATAAATACTTTTAATATATCTCTTATTATAAAAAAACTATATATATATTACTTCTATTATTAAAGCTATTAAGCTTATATTTATATTTATTTAGATAGCTATTTATATATAAAAAAGTAAAAAATAAAGTTTAAAGCTAAACTTAAAAGATTTATAAGATATAATAACTTCTATAGTAATATTTTCTATATTTTTATTAAAAAGACTAATAATATTTAGTAAGTAAGGAATATAATATTTAAAAAAAATAAAAAAAAGCTTCTCTTAGTTAAATTTAATAACTTATAGCTAAGAGAAGAGGTTAAGCTAAAAATTTATAAATATAAAAATAAACTACTAACTATAACTTATAAAACTAAAATCTAGCTTTATAAATACTATAAACTATATATTAGCTTTACTAAATAAGAATAATAAAAAGAAGAAATAAGTAATTTATATTTAGAAGAAGTTTAAGAATTAGAAAGTAATAATAAGTAAAAATAAGAAAATAAACCTCTTTAAGAATAAAAAGAAATTAATAATAAAAAAAGTAGTTTATTAATTTTAAATTTAAAACTATATATATTAATATTAGATATTAGTATTATAAATATATAAATATAATTAATATTAAAAGAAGTTTCTTTTTTATAATAATATTCTCTTATTACTCTTCTAAAATAGAGATCTCTTATTACTCTTTAGTAATAATAATTACTAGTTAATAATTTATAATAATAATAAGACTTTCCTAATATATTATTTTAAACTTCTTACTTAATATATAGAAAACTAAAGGGAAAACTAAGAAGTAGTAATAAAGGTTTTATCTTTATAAAATTATTAAAAATAACTACTTCTTCTTCTACTTAAATAACTTAAATACTTAAAACTTAAGTATTATATAATATAAAGAAGTTTAATAAGGAATTTAGTAAAATAAAAGCTATAGAAATTAACTTAATTAATAATAAAATAGACTAAAAACTAATTATTTTTACTTTCTTAATATCTAACTTATTATAAGCTTTTAATTTAGAGATTTATTTATTTATAATTTTTAAAAAATAAGAAGTAATAAAAGAGAGACCTCTAAAGTTAGCTATTTTTAATATTATAAAAACTTAAGTTAATAGCTTATAAAAGATAAACTACTAATAGCTTAAAAAGCTCCTAAATAGCTTTAAATATTTCTTAAATAAATAAATATATAATAAAAAGGTTACTATAAATAGAAAACTTAATAAAGTTAAAGTAAGATAAATTATTTATAGTAATTTTTAAAATAAGAATAATAAAATAGTTTATATTATTATTATTAATTTTATTACTTTATAAGTTTTTTTACTAATTATAGTATTTAAAAATCTAAAACTTTATTAAATTAATATAGTTATAACTTTTCTAAATACTTTTATAAAAGATTAAGATATCTTTATTACTTAACTCTATAAGTTTAATAATAAATTTAATTAGTTCTATAGATTAAAAAGAGCTCTTTATAAACTAAAAAAATCTCCTCTTCTTTAGTATAAATAAATTATTACTATCTTTAAGTAATTAAAGTTTAATTTACTTCTAAAAAAACCCTATATTCTTATTAATAAGGATAGTATTATAGTATTATTTTATATTAATAATATACTTATTAATATACCTAATATTAAATAAATTAATAACTTTAAAAATAACTTATATAACTTCTTTTAAATTAAGGATTTAAGTAAAATATAATAATTCTTTAAGTTTAAGATTATTTATTACTATAAGATAAAATAATTTTAGATCTTATAGGCTAAATATATTAATAATATACTAATAGAGAAGGGTATTATTAGATATAACTAAGTATTTTACCCCCCTAGTAATATTTAGCTACTAGAGATTATAGATTAATATAAAATACTTACTAAAATATATAAATATTAAAGTAATTTAAATAAGTTATAATAGATTATAAATAATATATAATTAAATATTATAATATTTATAAGTAAAGCTACTAAAAATTAATAATATACCTCTAAAAAGTATAATAAACTACTAAGATTAATATAGAGATATCTCTATAGCTTATAGTAACTAGTATTTTACTTTAGTAGTTTAAAATACTTTATTAATAACTTTAAATTATTAATATTCTATAATATTAGCTAGTTTAATTATAAAAGAATAAGTAAATTAATAGCTAGTTATATAGTTATATATAGAGGAGTACTAATTACTTAGAAATTAGTATTATAATTATTTATAACTATATTAACCTATAAAACTAAATAGATAAATCTAATACTTAGAGGGAAAGCTTTACTATATATTATAAATTTTTTCTAAGAGATAAATATCTCTATTTAACTACCCCTCTAAATATATATAAATTTTATAAATACCTTTAATAATTATTTATTAAGTAAATAATTACCTAAATTATATTATATTAAAATTAAATATTACTAAATTATTAATAATATTAATAATAGAGACTTTAAGATTAATTATATCCTAACTTATAAAATAGTTATTAATAGCTTTACTAAACTACTAATAGTAAAAAAGTATTATAACTTTATTAAAATATTAAGTTTATTTAAATTACTTATAACTAATAATAAGTCTTAATTTAAAAATAATATCTTAAGACTTAATCTTAATTAAGTCTTTTCTATTTATTAGTTTCTTTTATATATAATAACTTTATTCCTTTATATCTTATTAACTAATTAATTTTTATAGTTAAACTTTATATTATTTTAATTATTTTAATTTACTTTTTTTAATAGTTAAATTACTAACTATAAAAGTTTTTTATATAAGAAGTTATTTAATAATAAAAGCTTAAAAAATAATTAAAAACTTTAATTTTACTAAGTTATAAGTTTATTACTAAATTAGATATCTTAGTTAGTATTTCTTTAAGTTATAGTTATATTAAGTTTAACTAGTAAAACTTAATTAACTTTAGACTTAAATAAAATTAATATAAGTTTAAAATTTAAAAGAGTAAAAAATTAATTAACTAAGTTTTAAAAATATTATAAAAAGATTAATCTTTAAGGTATTATTAATTATAAATTATTATATTTAATACTTAACTAAACTTAATTAATAGATTAGAGGAATAATAATAAAGTTTTATAAAACTAATTAACTACTTAAAAATTACTATTTTTAGAAAAAGAGAACTATTTAAAATATAAAATCTAAAATTAAACTAAAATAGATAGTTTTTAGATTTATTTAAGTTAAAAATTAACTTTATAAAAAAGTTTTAAATAGTAAACTTCTAAATTATTAGTTTAAAGATTTAATTTAAGTTAAAAATAGAAAATAATATTAACTATATTAAATAGCTATCTAATTATTTTTATAGAGATAACTTAAGTAGTAATTATAATATTAATTAACTATATAAAAACTAAAAGAGGTTAAGAAATATTTTAGAGTTAAAATAAAATAATAATAATAATATAGAAAAATAAGAATAATATATAAAAATAAAAATAATATAAAACTACTATATAATTAATTAGATTACTATTTTAAGATAGAAATAGTTTTAATTATAGTACTAGAGGTATTAGTTAAAAAGGAGGTGTAAAATAGTAGTTAGCTAGGCTTAGGCCTGAGGCCTAAATCCTAGCCTAAATCCCGCCTTTACGTAAGGGATCGGCCACACCACTTTATAGCTAGTCGCGCCTGGCGCTCGTAGCTAGATTAATCAAGCCACTTCACGTAACATGGAAGCCGCAATTGCACTGCAGCGACTGTGGTTCCACTTTTGTGTCTTATGCCAAGGTATTCACCAAATTACCTGATAAATCATACTGTCGAAACGTCTGTGGGCTAATTAGCACCCATAAATAGGTAGTGACATGCAAGAGTCTTTTGAACAAGTATGGCTTCGGGGAAGACAAAAATGGAATCAGCAGGACAGGGCGTGACAATTGATGCGAAATTCCGAGAGAAGTTTAATCCGGGCACCTCCGATTCCAAAATCCCATCTTTCACCACCAAAGTGACCCCAAATACCCCGCATTCCCCAAGTGACAATGAGCCGATAATATCCCGGCCACGGGCTACTCCATTCCCGAGCTGGTTCACAGTTAAATCCGGGGCAGTTGCGACCGCCGAGCTCCACGTTACCTTACATACCTACAACCAACATCAACCTATCCCATCGGCAAAGGTAAACATCGGATTATCTGGCCCCTTTCAGATTGGAACCCATGATCTAGAAAGAACGCGACCGATGCGTCTCCTCGCACACTGCAGCATACCATACTGAGCCTCGCAATCGCGGTGCTCGAGCATGAACGAGACGGCCAGAGACGCCGCCCCGAAACCAACGGAAGCTTGCCAGGCCTGCAAGTATCGCCACCGCAAGTGCGACTGGGGGAGGAGCGGCTGCCAGCAGTGCAGGAATGCAGGCATCAACTGCGTGCGCCAGCCGACGCTGAAGTTCCGCTTCTACCCAAAACAGAACGCCCTCACCCACGCCCCTCCAGGACTATGGCGCCCTTGTCCGCTGCCGACGGCACCGGCCGTGTTCTACGATGAGACCCCGGAGTTGCGAGCTTTGTACGAGGGGGAGAGTCCGCGCCTGTCCGAAGACGCTGAAGGATCGTTGGGCCCGAATGTGTCGGCTGAGAGCGCCCCAGCGGGCAGCGTGACCAGCAGCCAGAACGCCTATCCGTGCCTGGATGATTCCACGTCACTGGGTCGCCTAATGAACGAGACCTCACCTTCGACGGACTACTTGATGGAGGACGTGCCGCCTTCGGGGGAGAATTTCACAGACGAGATCTCGCCACTGAGTCCGCGGGAGGCGCTCCTCGTGCGCAACTTCACCGATCATATGGCATTGTGGACGGACGTTGCGGATCCGTCACGAACCTTTGAGACGGTCGTGTCCCAGATGGCGTTTACGGATCTCATTATACGATATTCTATATGCGCCTTCTCCGCGCGACATTTCAACCGGTGTCGGGACGAAGACGGCGACGGCCTCGCCTTGCACTATCAGAATCTATGTCTGAACCTACTCATACCGTCCATGTCTGGCGGCCAGAAGATCACCGTGAGCGTGCTGACGGCCGTCGCCCTGCTGAGACAGAACGAGGAAATGGACGGTAAGTGTCATGGCCCACTGTTCCCTTAAAAGCTAACCACAAGCAGAAGATGATTATCGCTTCCACTTGGAAGGCACCTCTCGCATCCTGAACATGGTCCCGGAGTTTTCCACGTTGGGAGGGGTGGCCGAGGCCGCATGCTGGCTGTGTCTTCGAGAAGACATCTACGTTTCGCTGACAACGCAAACACCAATCAAGACGGGACTTGAATGCTTTCCCGAGTCTCAGTCCATCTGTCGCAATGACGATTATTCCTGGGCAAGCAAGTCCATTCTCAACCTCGCGTTCCTTCTTAAACGCGCCTTCTGCGAGCCGCGAGATCCTTCCGACGTGGCCCTCTCCGAGACCGAGATCGCCGACTGGAACGCTTCCAAACCGGCATCCTACCGACCCATCTACTTCCGAGAGCGATCGCGAGAGGAAGGCCGTTGCTTTCCGGAGGTCCTGACGCTGTTGCCGCACCACGCCGTAGGGTTGCAGTACTACCACATCGCCCAGATTGTCCTCAACGCGATCGGGTCCCGCAACGTCGTCCACACGCACGAGTACCTAGCCGAGAGCAGGGCGCGAGAACGACGCATTCGGCATCACTTGTTCATGGTCCTGGGCCTAGCGACGTCGAACGAGAGGGCGGAGAACACGTGGTTTACGGCGCGGCACTGCCTGGCCGTCTGGGGCGCGTACCTGCACCATCCCGCCGATCAGAACGCCGCGCTCGAGTTCTTGGAGAAGTGGCGACGGAGGTCCGGGTGGAAGACTTCGGCGTTGGTCGAATCGCTGCAACATCAATGGAGGGAGAACATCGAGGACGACTGAAGCTGTGTGCGTGTGTTCTATGGTTTATGGCTTATGCGTTCTGGCAAGCTACCGATACCCCGAGAATACCCCGAGAAGAAGACATTGAGATCGTACGACAGAAAGCGTGGCAAGCGACAATGAGCCTCGGATGAAGTGAGGCTGCTCCGAGCAAGCACCGGCACGACGTTGAGGCCAGACACCAAAAGCGGCATCGCGACCTGGGATGTGCCATGGACAAAGCATTCTTCCCGTACCCCGTCCCCCGCATCATCTCCACACCACCCACACACCAGCCCCAAATCCCCGACATGCGGCGACAATCTTAGCTCCACTGGCGTTTCTCAGACGGGGTGAATTCCCCCATCAGGATTTGACTTGGGGTGGGGAGACGCACCTTTCCAACCTTCTACCCCGGCTGGTCCCTTTCGTCTGAAAGTCCGCGTAAAACCGTGGTGTTGGTCCTCAACTCAAACCCCAGCGGGGAGAATTCCCCCCTTCGTCGAAATCCTCTGTGGAGGGGCCTTTCAGCATGTCACTGGCGACGACTGACGACAAGACGTTGTTGACTCTCGCGTCGTGAGAACAATATGAAAGGCGAAGACGCCGCGCTTCATTTCGAGTCTGAAGACAAGTGCATAAACCCTTCAATCACAATTTCACAATGGCTCCCTCTACCGTCATCGACCATGCTGAGGCCAACGGCGTCGACATCGCCGCCAGGGCCGCTGTCAAACAGGCAGAGCTGAACGGCACTGCTGAGCGCCCTCCGGTGGCAGACGACTACATGTATGACTTCAAGTACAACCACGCCCTGCCCACTACCGACGTCCTCGGTGCCCAGATTCCACAGGACTGCGACGCGCAGGCCGAGGCAGAGGGAATCGTGAGACAGCTCTCCGATGCTCTGGGCTCTGGAAACGCAGAGGCGTTTGCAGACCTGTTCCTCGAGTATGGTACGCTCATCTCAAAACCTCTCTGATCAAGGACAAATCTGACCTGCAACAGGCGTCTGGCGCGACAAACTCTCCTTCACCTGGGACCAACGGACCTTCAACTTCCGCCCTGCCATTCTCAAGGCCGCTCGCGACCTTCTCCCCACCACCAAGGCTTCCAACTTTGCCTTCCTTGCGCCGGCTCCTGTAGTGGACCGCCCTTATGACGACTTTGCCCAGCTGCAGTTTGTCGTGTCATTCGAGACGGACATCGTCCTCGCCTCGGCCGTCATAAAGGCCGTCCTGACCAAGGACGGCTGGAAGATTTACACCATGCACACCGTCGCCGAACAGCTCAAGCAGTTCCCGGAGCGCGCCCCCGCCGACGGCCACATGACGGGCACGATCAGCTGGGAGGCGCAGCGCGCAAAGGAAGTCGACGCGGCCGACCCCGAGATCCTCATCATCGGCGGCGGACAGAACGGTCTCGCCCTGGCCGCATGGTGCAAAGCCCTGGGACTCAACTGCCTCGTCGTCGAGCGCAGCGAAGAGGTCGGCGACGTCTGGAAGAAGCGATACGAATACCTCTCCCTCCACTTCCCCCATTGGGCCGACGACCTGCCCTTCTTCCGCTACCCCAAGCAGTGGCCCACGTACACCCCTGCCCAGAAGCAGGGCTTCTACATGAGCTGGTACGCATCCGCGCTGGAACTCAACATCTGGACAAAGTCGACCGTCATCGAGACGGAGCAGGACGACCAGGGCGCGTGGACGATCAAAATCAACAAAAACGGCAACGAGTTCCGCATCGTCCGCCCCAAGCACGTCGTCATGGCCACCTCCCTCTGCGGCGTCCCGTACACCCCCACCATCCCCGGCATGGACACGTTCAAGGGCGGCGAAATCCGCCACTCCTCCGCGCACGACAGCTCCGCCGCCTTCGCCGGCAAGAAGGTCTGCGTCGTCGGCACCTCCTCCTCGGGCTTCGACACCGCCTTCGACTGCTCCCGCCGCGGCATCGACGTCACCCTCCTCCAGCGCTCGCCGACGTACGTCATGTCGCTGACGCACTCCGTCCCGCGCATCCTCGGCGGCTACGCCCCGGGCGCCAACGGCAACCGCGCCGACCCCGCCGAGCACGACCGCCTCTTCTTCTCCACGCCCGTCGGCCCCGGCGAGGAGCTCGGCCGCCGCACCGCCAAGGTGCTGGAGGACCTCGACCGCCCATTGCTGGACGCGCTCAACGCCCGCGGACTGCGCACCTGGCGCGGCCAGCGCGGCACGGGCAACGGCACCCTCGGCCAGACGCGCAACGGCGGGTTTTACTTTGACGCCGGCGCGTGCGAGCACATCATCAACGGCAAGATCAAGGTCGAGCCGGGGTACATTGAGCGGTTCACCGAGGACAAGGTGATTCTCAGTGGCGGCCGCGAGCGCCAGTTTGATCTGGTGGTGTTTGCGACGGGCTTCTCCAACTTGAATGACTCGATCCGGGACACTCTGGGCCCCAAGGTCGCAAACCAGGTCGGACAGGTGTGGGGTGTTGACGAGGAGGGCGAGTACAGGGGCGCCTTTCGGGAGACAGGGGTGAAGAACCTCTGGATCATGGTGGGCTTCCTGCCCATGACGCGGTTCCAGTCGAGGATTTTGGCGTTGAGGTTGAAGGCGCTTACGGAGGGTATCTCGCCGCCTCCGTACAAGGCTTAGATGTGTATAGATGTGATCTTAGAGATGAAGCTTATGATTTGATTAATTCGTGTTGCAAAATGTTGTCCCGATCATATCCACTCAGTATATTCCCCTTCTGCCAAAGCCACATACCCGTCGCCTCACGGAGTTCACTAGAAATAGGTTCACGTTGAAGACAACCATCTATGATACCAAGACAGTTTTGACGTACTCGGTGGTTCACGTTCTGAAACTCGACAGAGACGCGTACTGTTCCTTTCCGACTGTTTCACAGACACTCACCTTGTGATCACAGGTCATGCCTCGAACACAACAAGCACGAGAACTCCCAGTCAAAGCCTTCTAGCAATCATCTATTTTCTCTCTATCTACTTAGACTCTACGGGACCATACCAATCAGCAAAGCCAAGATCGAAGCCCCACAAAGGCGTGTTGATGCGTTTCGCCTTGCCCTTGGCCGCCAGCCCATTCAGCAGCTCCAGCTCCTCCTTGGACAGCTCCACAACCTGTCTGTTGCTCGAGATGCGCGCCTCGCTCACGGACTTGGGCAGCGCGACGACGCCCTGGTTCACGTGGTAGCTAATCAGCACGGTGGCTGCCGATGTGTTATGCTTCGCAGCGATCTGCTGGATTTCGGGGTCAGACATGATGGGGGCGCCTGGGTTACACGTAACGTCAGCATTATAGCTTTGGACCTGGAAAAGATGTTGTAACGCACCGGTTGATCCGAGAGGCGAGTACGCCTCCAGCAGGATGCCGAGCTTCTCGCAGTACGCCCTGAGCTCGTGCTGCGGGAGGTACGGGTGCAGCTCGACCTGGTTGACGGCTGGCACGATCTTCCACGTCTTGCGCAGTTCTTCGAGGTAGGGGATGGACCAGTTGGCGACGCCGATGGCCTTGACCTTGCCGGAGGCGTAGAGCTCCTCCATCTGGCGCCAGGTCTCGCTCTGGTCCCAGGAACGGTCTACCGAGCGGGTGCCGTCGGGGTTGATGGGGAGGAGGTCGCTTGTTTCATTCTGGGATCGGTTAGAGGATGGGCATCGCGAGGTGTGTTGGGGTGGGAGGGCTACGTACGGCGACCAGACGGACGGGCCAGTGGATCAACTATTGGACTTTATGTTAGCGTAAGTCGATTGGGATCTGATCTATGATGGAACTCACGTAGAGGTCGAGGTAGTCGGTGCCAAGAGCATCAAGCGTCTTCTGCAGGCCCTCCTTCGCGTTCGTCTGGTGGGTGTTCCACAGCTTGCTGGTGATGAAGATGTCCTCGCGCGGCACGCCACTGTCTTTGACTCCCTGGCCGACTTCGTTTTCGTTTCCGTAGATGCTGCGGACGGGAGACTGTCAGCGGATGGAATGAGCTTGGGCTTGAAGTTCTCGGATCTTACAGAGCGGCGTCGATGTGGCGGTAGCCGTCCTTGAGGGCGTAGGCGACTGCCTTGCGCACCTCACCGGGCTCAGACTTCCATGTTCCTGTAGTTCGTGGGATGAGGACTTCGTGTCTTCTTGCTGGAAGGGCAACTTCAGGCGCGACTTACCGAGGCCGACGGCGGGAATGGTGGCGCCAGTGTTGAGCTTGAACGAAGTTGACGACATGGCGGCCTTTGCTTGTTCCAAGTAAAGAGAAGGTATTGAAGAAAGAAGGTGTGGTTTCAATCAGAGAGACACGCGTCGGATGGTAAAGGGATAGGTCAGGGGATACTACCAGACTATAACGCCGCGACGAGGTAACAGTTGTCGTCATACTCCGACCGCGGGGCATTGTCGGTTTCTTCCCCTCGTTCTCCCCTCACTTTCCCCTCTTTGCGCAAAGATTTCTTTGCGGAGTCATAATCAACTGGAGATGCCGAATAGCGACAGATCGTGACCAAATTTGCGGCTAATCTGATGCACGAAGTCAGAGCGGGCAGAATTGCCGATCTCTCAGGAGTGGGTCAACACAACGCAAAAGGGAATTCGCTCCGCAAGGAGGAATTCCGCCCGCACTTAGACAGGAGTCGGACCTAACGCCGACGACGATCTCAGACCCTTGGAACTAATACATATCTTCGTATCAGCCGGTTCAAAATGTTCCCCCAGCAGCGACAACGTCACAGAGCCATTCTCAAGCCACATCGTGACAATTACTCCTTCTTTGCCCTGACGAGCTCTTCATCCAGTGTTCTTAGATCATCACCACCATGGCCGTCCAAAACCGCCTCAAGCTTTGCCTCATCGGCCTCGGCCGTCTCGGTGCGCTGCGCGCCAAGATCCTCGCCTTTGAGCAGCCGCGCATCGAGCTCGTGGCCGTGTGCGACACCAAGCCCGGCGCTGACAAATGGGCCGCCGCCAACCTCCCGCCCTCGGTCAAGTTCTTCGCTACGCCGGAAGAGTGCATGAAGGACAGCGGCGCGCAGGCCGTTCTGATCTCAACGGCGACGGCCACCCACGCGCCTCTGATCTGCCTTGCGTTCGACATGGGCCTGGTATGTCCCGCCGATACGCCTGCAGTGGCATTGGAGAGACTGCTGACGATGGCGATGTAGCATGTAATGTGCGAGAAGCCCATCTCTGTGGACATCATCACCACGAAGGACGTTGTTGCCAAGTCTGCGGCAAACCCTCACCTCAAGTTCTTGCTCCCCTTCTCACGGAGATGTAAGTTCCCCTTGGCGGTTTAAAGACCTTGATTCGGCTTACATATCTGGTAGATGATGAGTCTTACCGCGTCACCAAAAAGATGGCAGAGAACGGCCAATTGGGAGAGATACATGCCGTAGAAGCGTCTTGCCTCGACCCTCAGGATAAGAACGGTACGATTCCATACTATTACTCCAGAAACATCAGACTGACCTCTTCATAGCCTTCTACGTTACCTTCTCCGAGCAGTCGGGTGGCATCTTCGTCGACGCAGGAATTCACCTAGTGAGTATCCCCCTTCGCAAACCTCAACGCAAACCTAGACTAACCTGTCTCAGATCGATGCCGGCCGATACTTCCTCGACGTCGAAAAGAACATCCCCAACCCCGCCAAGCAGGTCAACCGCGTAGTCGCGTTCGGCCAGCAGTCTGTGTACGGCGAGCTCGCGCGCTTCGGCGACGCCGACAACGCCTGGGGCCTGGTCGAGTTCGCCAACGGCAAGATCCTGCACACGCGCCTCAGCCGCACCATCACCAACGGCTTCGAGGCCGCCACACGCGTCTGCGGGACCAAGGGCCACTCTGTCATCAACGGCAACTCGACCCTCAACCGCGTCGAGATCCGCGACGAGCACGGCGTGCGCACCGCCTCGACCCCCGACGCCTTCGCGTTGTATGACAAGACTTTCATCAACGACATTGCCGAGTTTGCTACTGCGGTGCTGGAGGACCGCCCGCTGTCGTGCTCGCCCGACGATGCGCTTGAGGCGGGCAAGATTGCGTGCGCGCTGCAGCACTCGTTCCGTCTTGGAGAGCCGGTGTACTTTGATGAAGCGGGGGAGCCGATTCTGAAGCCTCTTCCGTCGAAATAGATCAGATTGAATAGAAAGTTACAATAGATACATTTATTTGCCGTTATGATCAAGATGCATGCTCTGATGGGATGTTTGTAGGCCTATCTTCTTCCCAAAGTTGTCCCACTCAGGCGTTGCCTCTTGATTACTTTTGTTAAGAAGTTGGATGACAAAACGACAACTTGCACTCACATTTCAAGTCTCCTTTTGCCGTCCAATTTGGACCCACATGGCTGACCGGCAAGTACCCTGAAAACACAGGGAGACACTAGAGGATAACGAGACCCTTCCATCTCCAAGCCTCTTACTTCATGACTTCCCTTTACCGCGACCAACACTTGACTTCCTGTGCTACCTTCAGCCAAATAGCTTTGTATGGTCCTCTCTTCTTCCGCCGGTTTTCATACTTTCGCATAGCAGGTTATGATCTTCAATAGTACTCGTGACTGTAGCTGTAAGAGAGTTTACGCCAGCCGTTGAAATATGTGGGGTCTTCATCGTACAACATACAGTCTGTTGTTATGAAATGGTACTCATCAACGTACTGGTGTACTATTAAGTAATACTACTATTTCCCTATTGGATGAAATGACACCCGGTATGTCTTTTACCGAGGTTGTGCCTCATAACTCGACCCTCGTAGGGCCCGCCGCAAACCCGAGCTGCGGCTCAAAGAGCGGACTTTCGCCCCGCATATTGCTTATTGGCTCATATGGGACTTCTGAGGCATATTGATCGCCGGTTTCGGGTGAGGGACTTCCTTTCACACCGTGATATTACGCGGCCCGTACTTTTCTGATTAGCATTGGGCCACATGATTCTAATCTCCTGCTAGAACTGCCATCTCCAATTAGCATCCCCTGCCTAATCAGCCGCCAAACCTTTATCATAACTGGATGGTATTGCCATGCACCCACCCCATGGGGAAACTAGGGTCATTATGGGGAACACGACCTTCTCTGCCTTGAATTCGGACACTTTTGATTCTCTACGGGGTGTATACCTCCGCAAGATAGCTGTCAGGAACCGGGGTCCAGGCGCCCGGGAACTGGGCTAGCGCCGTGTCCATCAACCAAACGTGGGAATTCACCCCGTTTGTGAACACCAAGTCTCCAAGATGCCAAAACCCCAGATTTCCCCAACCTTCGTTTGGATTTGCGAGGTCCCCGCTACACCACGGCACCGGCACACAGCGCAGAGCCCGGCCCCTGCCCGTTCCCATGTTAATGTTATCAAGAAGTCGAGATAGGATAGCTCCGTAATTACATATAAAGCTCCTTGTCCACGCACGTCCCGTCAAAGGCTCTTCCCCGTTCACTGCAGAGTCATACGAACTCCTTTCTGGGTTTTGTAATCAATTCCTCTCCTTCTCAGTATCACCTCCTCTCCTTTAAGCCAGTCGACATGGCGGACGCCAGTGACAAGTCTGCCGCCAAGGGGCCCTCCGGCAACGGGTATGCCGAACATGATGATAACCCAACCAAGGGAAAGGCAACCATCGACATCGACATCGACATGCTCGCGGAGAGCATTCCATACGGGCCGAGCGGTGTAAGGGGCATCTTCTCTTCCGGACCTTACATGTTGTCCGCGGCATTCCTGGCCTCGCTCGGAGGGTTCTCTTTCGGCTACGACCAGGGCGTCATGGGCATCACCAATGTTCTCCCGCAGTTCCACGCCGTCATCCCGGAAGCAGCGAACGAGTTCAACAAGGGATTCATGACGGGTATGCTCCTGCTCGGCGCTTTCATCGGCTGCTGGTTCTACCCGTATATCTCCGACCGCTGGTCCAGGAAGAAAGCACTCCTCCTGAGTTCCATCATCTTCTGCATCGGTGGTATCATCCAGACCGCGGCATACAATTACGCGACCGTTGTTGTCGGAAGAACAATCGGAGGTATTGGCACCGGAACACTTGCCCTCGGTGCCCCAATGGTGAGTTGTGCCCTGGCGCGTTTGGTGCGGTGAGACTGACACAGTCCTTGCGATGCAGTACATCTCCGAAGTCTCCCCGCCTCATCTCCGTGGAACGCTCCTCGTTCTCGAGTCCGTCGCCATCGTCGGAGGCGTCACAATCGCGTACTGGATCACGTATGCTTGCAAGGACATCGCCGGCGAGGCCTCGTGGCGCGTGCCGTTTGCCCTTCAGCTACCATCGGCCATGTTACTCGGCGCCATGATCCAGCTCTTCCCGTATTCGCCCCGCTGGCTTGCCATGCAGGACAGGCATGAGGACTGCTTGAGTAGTCTGTGCAAGCTTCGAAAACTCCCAGCATCAGACGAGCGCGTGCAGGCTGAGTATCAGGGCATTCTCGCTGAGGCTAAGTTCCAGGCCGTCATGCTGGAGCGCCGCCACCCTGGGGTCCGTGGATTCAAGTTGGAAGTGGTGCAGTGGCTCGACCTCTTCACCATCAAGACGTGGAGGCGAACAGTAGTTGGTGCCGGTGTCGCCTTCTTCCAGCAGTTCCAAGGTGTGAACGGCTTCATCTACTACGCACCAACCCTCTTCAGAAACATTGGCCAATCAGACGACATGTCGCTCATTCTCTCCGGTATCTTCAACGCTCTGCAGATCGTCGGTGTATTCATCGCCTTTGTTCTCATCGATAGGATCGGCCGCAGACCGCTCGCCATCTACGGCGCTATCGGTAACATGGTTTGTTTCGTAGTCATCGCGGCCCTCGTCGGCACGTTTGACAGTCGGTGGGGCGAGAATACATCCGCAGGCTGGGCGTGCGTCGCCATGGCTTTCCTCTTCATCATCATCTTTGGCGCGTCGTACTCATCCCTTGGGTGGGCTCTTCCCCCCGAGGTCTTCCCCAACGGCATGCGCTCGAAAGGCGTTGCGTTCTCAGTGTCTGTCACCTGGCTTTCCAACTTCACAGTGTGAGTATAGACTGCATCTTCGTCAGAGCCCGGCCTGATTAGACTGACATTGGTAACAGCGGCGTCGTCACTCCGCCGATGATTGAGAGTATTGGCTTCGGCACCTACGTTTTCTTTGCCTGTTTTTGTGGTTTGGCTGCGGTCTGGGCATACTTCCTTGTCCCTGAAGTGAGTTTTCATATGGGGAACGCAATGATGAGACATGTTTCGCTTACATGATGTTTAGACTATGGGCAAGACCCTCGAGCAGATGGACGAAGCATTCGGTGACCTGAGTGGCCATGAGGAACGGGAAGTCATGAGAGAGATTTTGGGTGGTCAGGCTATTACAAGCAAGGCGGCTGTTTGAATTCCTGAGAACAGTGTATTATCAATTATTGGTCGAGGAATTACCAAGGAAGCGATAGCAGATTGGCTCATCGTACAACAGTTAGTTGTGAAATTGCATCAGATACCAGCGTGCTTCACTGAGTTTATAGGACTGTTTGGCTGGATTTCATTCCTATTCCAAGTCCACTCAAAGGAATTGAATCCCATATTCTGCAGTTTTCGTTGTCGAGCCTGAATCTCAGAACACTATATTGTCAGATTTCGGGGAAGGATATAATCTGATGCCGTAGAAAAAAGAATTATATGAGCCTTCATGCTAGGTTCAGCATCCCAACAACCGTTTCGTGCCATGCTGTCATTCTCTCCCTATTCAAATTTGAGGCAGCTCCAGACGACACCATAATATGCGCTAGTATGCAAGAAAACGCCTCTCTAGGTCGCTGAATACCCTCCATCAACAAACACAGTCTGCCCAGTGACTGCAGCGCTAGCATCACTCGCCAACCAAACTGCCACTCCAGCAAAGTCCTCCACGATCCCGTTCCGCCCGATCATCGTCCTCGATGCATGCTTCTCCGCCTTCTCCGTATCAGCGAGAATCCCCGCCGTCATCGGCGTCTCGACGACCCCCGGGGCGATGGCATTACACAGAACGCCTTTCCGAGACCAGGCCTCGGCCTGCGACCTTGTGAGGGCAGCCAGTCCGCCCTTCGCGGCGCCATATGCTCCGCTGTTCCCAAAAGCACGAAAAGCCTGCTGGCTCACGACGTTGATAATACGCCCCCTACCCCGCTCCGCCATGCCAGGCCCAAATGCCTGTCCCAGAGCAAAGGGTGCCGTGAGATTCGCTGCGATGGTGAGGTCCCATTCTCCCTGGGTGATGTGTGACATTGGAGGTCGGTGAGGAACGCCGGCAGCGTTCACCAGGATGTCTGGCACGCCATGCGCCGACTTGATCCGTGAGATGGCGTGATTCAGGTCCGCTAGATGAGCCAGATCCGCTGATATTGATGTCGCGGGAACACCGAGTTGCTTGAGTTGTTCGATGGTTGCCGCGAGAGGGGGTTCTCGCCGGGCTACGAGTATGATCTTTGCGCCTGACTGGCCCAGGGCAAGGGCGATTTCTTTGCCGATACCTGAGCTGCCGCCTGTTACCACTGCGGTCCTGCCGGCGAGACTGAATAGGCGGGTAAGATATGCGGGCAAATTCTGTAAGTTCTTGGCCATTTTCAGTCGCTTCTTTGACACCTTCTTCCAAATCTGTCGGACGAAAAGCTGCAGAACGATTTTGACATGAACGTCTGAGTGACGAGGGGTTCAAATGGCGAGGCGTTGAAAAGTGATCACAACAGCCGTTGTCGGCAGGAAAGCCATCGGGAAATGGCGGTTCGAGCCGGGCGATGTCGCATGCAGCTACCGGCGGCGCGTGAACCTAACGGCCTATTAGGGCGGTCTTATCACAGAATCTGGACTTTGCAGCCAAGCTTCACGTGGTGTTGGACCAGTCGTTGTATCGCGAATGTCGCATTAGGCGACTGAATGTCATCAAAAGTTGGGGTAGAGGGGGTTGGCATGCATGACTTACAGCTAGCCCCAAATGAGGGGGTCGGCAGAAACGAACTTGGCTTCAACGCCCTGGCAGAGAATGCTACCCATGGTATCGATACTCCTGCGGGTAGTTTTGCAGATCGCATATTTGATCATGATATCAATGATGAATTATGACAAAAAGAAGCCCAGAGTCAAGTCCGCGTGGTCTGTTGCTGAAATCGGAGGAGCCCGCGATGGATGCCGTTGGTGGCGACTGACGAGCCGTTTCCCATTAGCGCCATGCTTAATGCACGCGATAGTATTGGGCGGCATGCAGAATGCAGACGGCGTCAGGCGAGATTTGCAAGCGCTCAGGTAGAAATGCGGGGGAGTTCGGAGAGGGTCGCTTGACACTACAGATCTTTCTGCGGTGATTGATGCGATCTGGGCCTATGTTTGCTGGCTGAGCAATTCTTCTGATGCCTTTGAATCAAGCCTCGCGAGAATGTCCAGGAGTGAGGAAAGCAAAGAGCTGGCTCGGCCTCGAACAACATCATTTTCGACGTTTTGCGAAAGCTCCAGCAGAATGCTTCCAACGACGCGCATCAGTTCAATCTTCAAGGATCATGTTAGCTTGTCATGTGGCTGAGGTTGATACTACAAGGACACTCACACCAGGCTCTCCATTGGTTTGAATGTACTGAAAAGGGACACTCGTCAGACTATGCACGACGTCCCTGGCAATATTTATCTGCTCCATAGCCAGTGTCAATGGATCATCATTGAGTCCAATGAGACTCATCAGGCCATGCTCGATACATTGCCGAAGTACCATGATCCTAACGCCATGAAACATGGCAACAAGCCGAGACTTCTGCGTCCAGAAACAAGATCGTTGGAAAGCAACATCATACTGAGCGTCCAGATCGACCGTGTCAGGCGAGTTAAGCCACGGGGGCAAGTCGTCTAAAAGACTCATGACTTCGATGTACATGTTGGTCATTGCTTCCTTCTCAGTGTCTGACGTCGTTTCTGCTGTCGAGCTGTTGAGAGTGGTATTTTGTCTCTTCGATCTGATTGCCAGAAGTAGACAACCGGCTGATGCCCAGCAGCGTTGAATCAAGTGGAAGCCCACCATAAGGGTATCCTCAAACGAATCCGGCACATTCCTCATGCTCGGATCGAGCAGAGGAACTCTCGTCGGGTCGCTTTCCTGGATGGTCATGGTTGAGTCGAACAAGGGCTCATGCAAGGTGACATGCCGATTTGCGAGAGAAATGGCAGCTTTGTCGCAAACATAGAGCATCCAGAAATTGTTTCTTAGAAGCGTGGATTCCAAAGGATCGCACTTTGACAGAACATGCTCGTCGTGGAGTCGAAGATGTTGAGCCAGCAGACCGCCTTGGCTTAGAACATGCCATGCCAAGGGCGTCTTGCCAGCTGAATGTTGGAGTGCTGCCGACTGGAAAAGGCGAATAGCCAAAGAGCTCGAATCGGGATACTGCGTATCGTAATCTTCATACACCTTAATCAACCTCCTTGATGCCTGTAGAAAAGGTGTCGCAACCAGATCGCGGTATGCCAAGATTGAGTCTGGATAGATAGAAGCAATGGCCGCGCACAATGCAGTAAGTAGAGTGAATGGTCTCATGGTAGCAACCCTTTCTTTATCGGCACCCTCATCGAATACAATGTCATCAACATATGACGCGGATCCAGGAACTGGAAAGTAAGCAGCAGCCATGGCTCGAAGAGTCGGAACATGGCAAATTGGGCACACTGGGAACATGTGCAGTACATAGAGAGATATGCACTCGTCGACGACTTGTCTTATAGTTGTTAATGGCAGTAATTCAAATATTGCTGAGAAGAGGTCGCGTCGTATTTTTGAAGGCGGGGTTGCTGAGTCTATCAATGAGTAGACAGAAGTAGCTGCGCCGGCTGGCTCGCAATGAGTTATTGATGTAATTTGAGGTCTGCCATTGTCACCGCTTCTTGTCTGCGGTGAACGAGAGGTCCTCTGCCTGGTAGCCGGCGGTTCTTGGGCCTTTGCACGAGGCGTCTTTGGGCCTCTCTTTCGAGGGATCACCTTGAAGGTGCAGTCTAAATTTGATATGCTGCAGTTTGCGCATGGCTGAGTTGCATCGCACTTTCGCGTGTCAGGAATAGTCCACGATCGGGTCTCACCGGGGAAGCGCTCGAGAGGTGTGTAAATCGGGCGAGAGAAACTAGCTTACTTTCACCTTTCGTTGCCTACATGCATCACAAGCTCTCTTGGATAGTGCAGAATTCGGTACGGGCATCGCGACGCTGGTGATGTATGAGAGCAGCTGCAGTAATTTCCCCGCGGAGAAATTCAAAGCGGGGGTATTCGGAGTTGAATGTCGGAGGATATTTCACCACAACGGGCGGAATTTGTTCATGCGGCTACGGTATAATTGCATTTATGAACTTTATGCAACTAACATCACCATCGCGGGATGCCGATTGTGGAAAGTGTTAGACTAAGAAGCACCCATGGAGTCCCGATCTCTTTTTGAGATTCATCGTGAAAAGTACCGTGAAAAGTAATGAATTGATTGGAATCCCTTTATCAAAGACCTTGCCAACTAAAGTCTTCCTCCAGTTCAATTTCAGCGCTCAGCACTTCGTCTTCTGGGTCGGCACTCTTGAAAACGATGATGCGAAATGTGCCTCTCTCAGCCAGCCACTGCTCCAACTCTTCGTTCCAATATGACAACGCATACTTATCAAGAGTGACCTTGGCAGTGACTGTGTCTCCATTCGCAACCCAGACTTTAGTAAATCCCTTCAACTCTTTCCGAGGACGGTCGAACGCTGTCTCGATATCTTGAACGTATATCTGAACAGTCTCTGAACCATCTCGAAGTCCAGTGTTGCGCACGTCGATGATAACCTCAAATGACATCGCACTACAGTTATCGAAGCGAACCTTCTTCGGCACCTGCAGGTTGGAATATTCGAAAGTTGTGTACGACAGGCCATAACCGAAGTAAAACAGTGGGTGCGTCTTGACCTTCTCATAGTATCGGTAACCGATGAACACGCCCTCGCCATACATGATCTCCCTCTGGCCTTTTCCAAAGGTCAAGAAAGCCGGCGTATCCTCAATACGCTTTGGAAAGGTCACTGACAGACGGCCGCTGGGGTTGCCATTACCAAACAGAACGTCAGCTATGGCATTTCCTGTCTCCTGGCCGCCAAACTAGGCGTGTACAAGAGTTGCAGCTTTTTCGATCCAGGGCATAGCTATGGGGCATCCGGACTGAGTCACAATAATCTGGGAATAGCAAGTTAGGGATCGAGTCCACAGTCGCGGAGATTAACACACTTACAGTGCTAGGGTTTGCCGCAACAACCCGCTCAATCAACTCATCGATCCCCGGCGGCAAGTCAAGAGACTTCCGATCAACGGCCTCACTCTCATAGTCTGCGTTTAGTCCAGCTATCACGATGGGTATGTCGACGGACTTTGCCAGTCTCACAGCTTCATCCAAAGCCTGCTCCTTGTCAATCTTCTCACAGCAGCCGATCCTCAATCCACCTGCGCTGAGAGCACCAACCCCGGGAATGGCGGCTTCGTTTTGAAGCACTACGCAGACTTCATAAGCCTTTCCGGCCTCAACTTCAACGTCCGCAGTCAGTTCCATGCTTGCTTGGTTGAACATAGGTGTATGCATCGTCTTCTTGGGTTGGCTGGTGAAAAGATCGATGACCTGCTTTCCGTCGACATACAGTCTTCCCTTTCCGATAACGCAAAGTCCGAGTTGGACTTTTGCCGTCTTTGTGGCAGTCAAGCACGTCTTCACACGCAACCAGTACGCGCTGGGGACGCCCTTTGGAAGACTATCGGCGAAGTACATCTGCGCCTGTGTGGTCGTTGTAGTGTACAGAGGCGTTGCATCTGGGTTTTCTTCAAAGCTCTCTTCAAACCAATCAAGAATGTAACCAGGCTGGCTTGTACCAGGGACAGTCACATTGGACGACAGAAGAGGGGTGAAGAGATGGCCTGCCATTGATTAGCAAAAGCATGATACCTCAAGCTGGCATCACTTACCATGACATCCTATGGCTGTCTTCACTCTTCCCTCCCCTACGATATCGACAATAGCATCCAACGGCGTACTGACATAGTACGGTACCAAGTCCGCTGATCCACCACCACTTACGGCAGGCAACCGAACAGCAGGTCCAATTAGACCAAAGGTCTGCTCAGAAGACGGATTGAGGGGCAGCACGGACCGTTCGTTCTTCAAAAGAACTATCGAGTTGCTCGCCACTTTCCTGCACACCCGCCGTTTCTCTTCAGTATCACCTTGCGTACGCTCGTCGCGCCGATGATTCAATGCTGGCTGAACCTTGTTGATCAGGTTCAACAGACTCCGGATCCGCTCATAAATGGTTGCCTCTTTGACCTTGCGGCACAAAACAGCCCACATGAGCAATTCGCCCCTCCACCTTGCTGGCCCGGGCATCTCAAGATCAAGCCCAGCATTCACAGCCTCAGAAGTGCTGTACGTCCCAAACCAGTCACTCATGATCAGTCCGTCCCATCCCCACTCCTTGCGGAGGATGTCCCCTAAGAGCCATGGATCCTCGCTCGAATGAGTACCATTAATCCTGTGGTACGCCGTCATGAAGCACCACGGGTTTGCGTTTTTAACGGCAATCTGGAAAGGGAGGAGATGCATCTCACGCAGCGTTCGCTCCGAAACTCTGATTGAGTCTTCAATAGACATAGTAGACTGGTCATGGGCGGCATAATGCTTGATGCTAACCCCCACACCGTTTGTCTGCACGCCGTTGATGTATGCAGACGCCAAGGTGCCGCTCAGGACTGGGTCCTCAGCAAAAGCCTCGAAGCCACGACCGATAAGCGGAGACCTTTGCAGACAGAGAGTAGGGGCGAGGATAACATGACAGCCCTTCTCTTTGGCTTCGGCTGCGAGTATCTCGCCCACAGAATGCATCAGTTCGGTGTCAAAAGTAGCGCCCATAGCCGTGGCTGAAGGCAACAGACACCCCGGAGGCTTGATAGGTCAGCGACGACGAAAGCTTCAGGTAGAATCCCACGTACTCCATTGAAGAAAGCCGTTCCTCGAACGCCATGTGGACCGTCGGAGGTCTAAAAGGGTCAGTAGTGCCTACATATTACTGGTGGCGCCATACTGTGATACTTGGAATTTTGAGGCGGTCAATCGCATGTGTCATCCAGGTGTCTTTGCCGGCGAGAAGTTTGATTTTCTCCTCGAGGGTAAGATCCATAATAGTACGTGGCACGTTGATGAGAGCTTCCGACATACTGACTGACGGTCAAGCAGCAAGTTCGGTCAAGACTGATGAAGCAGCTCTTGCAGCAAAGGGTTGAGCATTTCCAAAATTCTCTGGTACAGACTATATACTTCCAGTCCTCTCATTCCATCATCGCATTTTCCCCGTGGAGAAATTGGGGTATGCGTCTAGCCAGAGCCTCCACAATTTCTCCGCGGCGGTTTGCCATGACAATCACAAGTTTGACAAAGATCACCCATGAAAGCAGGATTGAGCCGCTCATACATTATTCATTCGGCAATCTCTGGCTTTTCACACAATATGTAATATCAATAACCCAATGTCCCGCACTGAATCCAACCTCCTCCACAAGATGACTGACGTCCGTCGATCTGTTTTTTGCCCTTGATCAAACCTAGGGAATGCACCGGAGCGTCACAAACTGGCTCTTCGGGCTGACCCACCAGACCCAAGAAAAGCCCCAGACGAATCCGATGGTCTTTCCAATTTTCCCGCTCAGCGCGTGGTATACCCTTGGGCAATACGTTTTGAGATAGTGCAGGAACAACGTCTCGAAGGCGATGATAACGAAGTTTGCCACCCACGGGAAGACCTCCCACCAAAAGCCGCACGTAATACCGGCCAGGTAATCCGTGTAAGCGTGGAAGAAACCGCTGATGGTAAAAACAAGGCAGTTCAGCAGCCAGCGCTTCTTGCCCATGAAGGGACCTCTGCCGAGCCCGACGGCCTGCATCATCATCTCTCCAGTGCCGCAGACAGTGCGGTAAATGAGGCGGTCAAAGTACTTGCTCCAAAACCGGCGGATGTTCCATGCTTGGCGGATGTCTCCGAACATAGGGGGCCATTCCTCGGGTTCGTCGATTCCAAGGCCGACAAAGAATAAAGCGCATAACAAGTGAGCTCGGTTGTACCAGTTGTAGGCTGCCCACATAGATTCGAAGGCGAAGTAGACACGAACCCAAAACTCGCGGGGCTCGATATGGTCCCCCCTAAGGAAGCGACGGATTATTGCCGACTTGTGGTCCTCTATGTCCGTCCAGACGAAGCCGAGGTATCTGTCGATGACGATGTCCTTGGCGTTGTCTACGATGATGATGAGGAGTATTCGACATACCATTTCCAACATCCACCGAAGACGATAATTTCTCCATATCTTCAAGGCGTGAGTGCTGAATCTTTTCCAAATCTCTACGGCGACTTGCTTGTTCGCCGTATCGGTGACTGGGGCAACCTCGTTGTCTTTTCTGTCGGTCTCGGTGGTGGCCTTCTGGGCTTTTCTTGCGGCCAGTTCCTTTCTCTTCTCGATTACAGCCGATGGGACCTGTCTTTCCTTGTCTTGTTCTTTTATGAGATGGTAGACAGGGGCTTGCCGAGCGGTATTGATAAAACGTCCGTTCCATGCAATCTTATAAGTGGCGCGGGCACGCTGAGGCCATGGGAGTCTCTTCTGCTCCTCGGTGAGAACGAATCCTTCGCGAAGAACCATGACTACCGCGCCCATGCATTGGATGATGATGCCCTTGAGTAAAGTGTCCTTCACGGCATAGTTCATGTTGATTCCGCTGACGTATCGCAAAATCTCGATGCCGGTGGCGCAGAAGGCGAGCACATAGGGTAAGCGGTACTTCTCCTTGCAATTGACGGCTGCGACACCGCACGTCAAACCAACGAGGTAGACTAATGCTGGCCAAACCCAAGCTTGCCAGCCTGTGTAATTTGTCGCGTTAGGCAGCCTATATGACCTTTGTGACATATTTGCGGCATATTGTTCCGTTAACATCCGTTCCAATTCATCGTGGGTGTAGTTGGAGGCTTTCGAAGTGATATTCTTGGCAATCGAAGTAACATTCTCGACGATGGAATCCATGCCGCCGGTATGGTTAAGGGCTGTCGAAGTCACATTCTCGACAATGAACTCCATGTCGTCGGTTGATTCTTCTTCGACTCGAACGTCTGTGTTAGTGCATAGATCCAACTGAAAGACTGTAATTGGTAGTTTGCTTCCCACGCGCCTTACCCGGTGAACGACAGTCGAAAAAGCAAACTTCTTGGGACGCAGGTAGCAAAGCTCGAGTGCTGTGTGCAGCGAGTCGACTTGGACTCTTATAATAGTCCATCTCCGTTCAGTTCAGCCATCACGGTGCCTTGATCAAATTGAACTTTGCATTGATGTAGGTACACCCCCGTCCAGCGGTTCCCCTAACGCCCCCTGGCCCGCGAGAGTTTGACCCAATGACCATGTCCTCAAGCCCATGCCTGACTACTCCTCAACACGACACAGTCTTCCATTCTCATGAGGCAATCCATCGGCAGTCTCAATTGTCCAAAACTCGCTGCCCACTGCAGTTGCAGCATAAAACACATCTTCAGGGTCCCATTTCTTTTTCAGCTCAAGCAAGCGAGGGTATTTCTCGTCTCCGTAGAAAGATTGCTGAAAATTTGGCTCCATGCGATCGGACTCCGCCAGGTAAGAGCCAGCACCTGGAGAGACGTCTCTCCAACGCTGCATATCTCCGAAGGTAAACCCATTTCTTGCTTCCAGGATTTGATCGGTAGTGGCATTCACAGACCACCGCACTGACTGGAGAGCGAATAATATGTTTTCCCGCCAGGCAGGGTTCACCGCGTTGTCTGGATTATCCGGACTCGTAGCTTTAATGTTAAATCCCACGAAGACGTGGTTTGTTTCCAGAGACGTGCGTATGGCGTCGAAGGTCGCTTGTCTCAAATCCTCTGACTCGAAATTCTTCCTTGGGAAAAGACGAGAGCCGCTCTGGACATTAACCTTCTCGACGACTTCTAGCGGGAAGAAGTCCTTCCAAGCAGGGTAGAAAGAGGCGTATTCGGTAATGTTAGGATCAAAGTCAATCCCCAGTTCCCGAAGCTCGGTGAACCACGGGTTCAGCAAAGACTCCACAACCTTTGCGGTCTTATTGGGGGCGAAGAAGGGTGTCATTTGGAACAAGAAATTCCCAGGACTGGGGTTATTCGGAAGCATGATGAAATAAGAGTATGTTCCGTTGTCGGCATTGTCGATGAAATAGTCGAAATAGCTTCGCACGCCGGACCAGAAGGTATCATTCGAAAGACCATCTGCCGTTGAAAACTTGAATCCTGCTGCTGTCGTCGGAACATCGGGAAACGCCTTGACCGTGACGGACGTGGCGATTCCAAAGGTTGAGCCGCCACCTCCACGGAGTGCCCAAAACAAGTCCGAATTTTGCGTATGATCTGCGGTAATAAATCTGCCATCGGCAGTGACGACCTCAAAGGCAAGCGCTTGGTCTGCACCGGTGCCGTAGATGGAGCTTAGGGGAGAATGACCACCCCCCTGGATGTACCCTCCCATCACGCCAACAGTCTGCAATAAAGGCGTTAGCGTCTAAGCTTCAAAGTTCTTGATCACAACGTAGAAACTTACCTGCCCTTCTCCTCCCACGACCACCTTTCCGTGCTCGTGGGCGATCCGATAGATCTCAAAGGCTTGCACGCCTGTGCCGCACTTGAACGCCGGACCGGAGTACCCCTCCACCTCATCAACCATCTCTGGAATGTACTCCACGTCTTTCAGGTAATGCGTCCAGATGCTCAAAGACTGGCCACCGCCCGACTTTCCTGAGAAATCATGTCCCGTGTTCTTTACCACGAGTCGAATGCCCGTCTCTTTGGCGAACTTTACTCCTTCCTGAATGTGCTCGGGCGTGGACGCATTGATAACATACCAAGGGAAGCCGCCCATTGTGCAGTTTCCAGAGTCATAGATGTTTGGGGGCAGGCACGTCAGACCTTGGTAAACGGGCGAGAACATCTCGATGGGGTCATCAAGGTGGGTATACGAATTGGTCCAGTTTGCAGACATGGTCGCACACCGAGCCGCATCGTACTCCAATCCGGGATAACATGCTGCAGCTTGGGGACGGGGTTTGAGCAGGCGATTATCCACCCGGCCATTCAATTCTGCCCATGCCTCATCAGAGGGCCAGGCGTTGTCGCCAGGGTAGACTTTGCAGCGCCCCTCAGCGGAAATGATCCCTGCAATTCCCAGAAAGAAGAGAGCTGGCAGTTTCATCTTCCTTGTCGTCATGATTGATGTTTTTGCGATGCTGAGGAAAAGCTTGAGTAAAGGTTCTGGGGTATAGCTGTGACTATTTATTGACAATAGTTTCCGCCGTGCCTTCATCTTTCGTGAGCGATGAACCCCCTGGGGTCGTACTGAAGATGCCATCCCCTCCACTTAGATGGCGATCTTCCCCTAGAGGAGAGAATTTCAGTAGCATGTCAGCGTTGCATATGGGGCCATCACCCCGGGCTTCTTTAGGCTCATTCGCTCCCTCGCACTCGATATATGCTTAATGAAAAGCCGACAGACTTTATCGCCCTAGCTTACCGTCCCTTGCTGGCAAAATTCTTTTCGGGTTAACACGAGGAGGGGTCGCTGGCGATCAGCAGAAGAATAGCCTAAGACCATTCTTCGGCTTTTTCTACTCTTCGCGCTCTGCTTGCTTACACCTACACGATAATGCGAGTATCAACATTTCCCAAAACATTGAGATTAAGCCGCGGCGATCTTCTAGACTCATACAAATTTCATCCCCTTTTTTTCCATAGTATCAAGCCACTGTCTCTCTTGCAATGTTTTACATCCGCCATCAGTGACCTCCATCTACAACGGACACATTCCCACACCTCAGCCTCTAAGCTATGCGTTGAAGCTGTAGTTGTATAACCCTCACGAAAACAACCATTTGCTTCAATAGTCAGGTCCCTATGATATCTTGTCAAGCTACAGTACATAGGTGGTTGTTGTCTCTATAAATTGTGGAACATGACTGCACTTTGGTCTCCACACTGCTGGACAGCGTGGTCATTGTGGGTATTGGGACTTATTTGACTCATTAAACCAATGATCAGATCCTCACTTGCATGCGTTCAATCTTCTCCGAGAGTGTTTTCACAATATTCAACTACTATCTTCAAGCAAGTTAAAAAGCCATCATTATATGAAACCAGCCTCAAGGACTTATCGGCCATGATAGAAGCCATGGCTACGCACTGCGGCGTTGTATTGCTGAATCAAGTGACTGAAGTTATGGACTGTTTCCATAACAAGCACTTGCCGCGTGATCAAGTCGCCTCACCCCGGAGACAATCCATCTCTTAGATCTGGGACACAAACAATAGATTGAAGCAAGATGTGTCATGAGTCTGCATCTGCCTTTCCTGGCAACAATCAACCAACCACGATGCTTGCAAGCCTTTCGTCCCGTCTGATTCCGACTGAACCTTTTCCTCGGCCTTACCATTCAGATCTTCACCTGCATACGCGTATCGACGTGCCATCCGTCGTATTGACTACGAAGAGTGACGGGGGTTCCCCGCATTATGCGCGGCCAAAATCACCGAACCATGTTTTCATTTCAATTCATCTGATTAAACACAGAAGCTTGCAGGTTCTTCGATTCACTCCCTTTCGCGTTTCCATTGGTCCAAGTCAGATCAGTGTGACCTCTTCGTCCCTGGTCTCTGGAGAAAGCCTCGCTTGACATCTCCCCGAGGCCGATCCCTCACCGAGATCCTGGGTCATGATACGAACTTCGTGCTCATTCGCACCGAATACGACATCAAGTGACACTTCATTACCTCAAAAATGCGTAAGTTGCATGAGCTATACTGCAAGGAACCCCGACTGCCGAGTTACCCCGGATTTGACCATTCCTAATACACAGCAAGATCGCGCCCCCAAAGAAATGATGATAGATCAGGTCTATTCCAATGACTCGGGGTTTTCTCTCCCGAGGCTGTGGTGATATCTATGCCCTCGTCAGTATATAAAGCCCGGGAAATTTTGGATGCACGTAATCTTGTCACACTGTCCTGCACTTGCCATCGGTCGTCTGTTACATTCTTCACCAACTTCTTTACGGAGTCATTTAGCTTGATTTGGTCCATTAAAAAGGCCATGCATCAGCTTCTTATGTTGGTGCTCGCCACCTCTATGCCATATCTACCCCTCTCTTCAGCTTTACTGTCCGAATTCGATAACCCTTCCACTGAGTTCCGCCCAAAGTTCCGATACTGGTATGTACCTTTTCGGTCTCATTTTTCAGAAACGCTTCTTACCTTTGGTAGGCTCCCTGATGCCTCAGTTCCTCGTCAGTCTGTCATTGACGATGTCAACCATCTTGCTGAAGTTGGAGCTGGAGGCCTCGAGTTCCTCCCGTTCTACAACTACGGTCTGGGCCCGGCATCGACTGACTGGTCAATTTACGGATTCGGCACAGAAGCTTTCACAGGGGTACTGGCGGCCGCTTTGAACGCAACTGCAGCCCATGGTCTGCAACTCGACCTAGCCCTTGGTGCTAATCAAGGTGCCGGTGTTCCCTCTGTGGTTGAGACCGTGGGTCTCGCCAAGGAGCTCGTGTATGGAAACATTACGGTTCCGTCGGGGAAGCTCTACTCGGGGCCAGTGCCAACGCCCAACGTACAGTACAACATACTCACCGGCTTCATGAATACACCAGAGCCGTGGGGCGCCAACAACCTTGTGGCGGTCGTGGCCGGGAAGATCGTCACCGAAGTCCACTTAGCGGAATACTTCTACATGTCTGTTCTCGAGGAGGATACGTTGGTTGATCTGACCAACACCACCAATCAGGGCACTCTCTCGTGGATCCCCCCAGAAGGGGGTGGAACCTGGATTATTTTCGGTGTCTACGAGCGTTACACAAACCAGAGAAGTTGTGTCTCCATCGCGAATGCCCCGACGGCCCTGGGTAACGGTTCTTGGATAGTGGATCACTGGAGTTCCGAGGGGGCCAAAAAGATGACAGACTTCTGGGACCACCACATCCTATCAGATGATACGGTAGCTTCTCTCATCAAGGAGGCTGGCGAATACGGTTCGTAATTCCTTCTTGGCCTCCGGCCCGGTGCTGACTCCTATCCAGTCTGGGAAGATAGTATGGAGATGCAGGCTGCTTTGCCGTGGACCGATGGTCTAGCCTCTCGTTTTGAGTCTTTGAATGGTTACAGTATCACCAAGTATCTCCCCATTCTCTTCCATGCCACGAACGCATGGGGTGGGTACCTGCCGCCGTATAATATCACTTACACCCTGGGCGAATACGCTACTGATGGCGGGCCTTATGTGCAAGACTACAAGTCAGCCCTTGGCCAGGGCTATCTGGAGTATTTGGAGCACTACAACACCTGGGCCTCAGCCAAAGGCTTGAAGCTCTCCACGCAGCCCGCATACAATATGCCTGTCGATATGGTAAGGGCTTGTTCTTAATCTTTCCTTCATTTTCTGTTGCAAAATGTAGTATGCTGACATGAAGTTGTCCAGACTCAAGCAGTAGCTCATGTCCAAGTCCCAGAATTGGAGTCTTTAGGTTTCTCCGAGAGCATCAAAGAGTACCGTCAATTCACGGGAGCAGCTCATCTAGCCGGCCGCAACGTCATTTCAACTGAGCTCGGAGCGGTTCTTGGAAGTGCCTACAAGCAGACCATCCCCAATCTGAAAGCCCTACTTGATGGTTCATTCGCTGCTGGTGTCAACAATGTCGTCCTACATGGCTACACATATAGTGGGCAATACCCTGGGACAACCTGGCCGGGCTACACTCCCTTCCAGTACGAATACTCGGATATGTGGGGTCCTCGACAGCCGGCTTGGAGACATCTCAACGACCTCATGACATATTCCGCAAGGAATTCAATGATCATGCGCCGAGGCGTTCCAAAAGTTGATCTTGCTTTCTATTACTTTGAGGTTCCATTCAAGTTTGGCGCTAGTGTGTACAACAAGAGCGATTTAAATGAATTTAGTAAGATCAAGCTTTCCGTAGAAGTACTATTCACTGACAATTCTCAGGATACACGTTTGAGTATCTGGGCCCCAGTAATCTCGTGTCCGACCACGCCAAAGTTGTCAACGGAGTTCTTGCGCCAGAGGGACCCGGATACACAGCCTTGATAATTTACAATCAGTCACAGATCACGCCCAACGCATCTTCGGCACTTGTCGACTTCGCTCAAAGTGGTCTGCCGATCTATATCGTAGGGACTCTTCCGAATGTCACCATCGGGATCAACGGTCAGGAACAAGTATCGTCCAGCATGGACGAACTCCTGACCTACGATTCCGTTCGTTTTCTTAGCACGGAGGCATTTTCTCCCTCTCTGCTCATTGCCGACGGCGTTTTACCGCGTGCCAATACACATGGAAACTCTAATGCGTCCAACCTCTACACATTTTGGACATCAGACACTTCCTCCCAGAGCAATTACGTCTATCTATACAACACCGGCGAATATGGCACCTTTGACATCTCGCTTTCCGCGCGCCCAAATACAGCCCCATTCATTCTCGACGCTTGGACTGGAAAAAGAACCGCTCTGGCTGTGTACCAGAACACCTCTACAGGCATCACGACGAGGGTCGGGCTGAAGGCACATCAAACGCTCATACTTGAACTCTCGGTATCCACTGAAAACAACCTCTTCGTCATTGAACACTCACCGAACGTCGAATCGGTCCACATTCCTTCGTCGGAAGACCTTGACATATGGCTCCATGGATCTGACGAGGCATGGCTGAAATTGAGCAACGGAACCCAGATTACTCTCCCTCCTGCGGCCAGCCCAGCTCAAGCTGTCATTACTCTGAGCCCTTGGCATCTTGTCGTGAACTCATATGGCCCATCCGCCGACAATGACACCCTGGAAGGCGAAGTTACTACTATTGATGTTGGTCAGCTGGACAGTCTGAGGCCTTGGACGAACATCTCTGGCATCGAGCACCTTAGCGGGGTCGGCACATACTCCACCAGCTTTGAATGGGTTGTCGACGACCAGGCAGCCGTGACCATCAACTTTGGAACCGTATTGAATACCTTGAGAACTTGGGTAAATGGGAAGGAGCTTGCGCCGGTAGACCCGACAGACCCCGTTGCTGATATTTCGAGTTTCATCATTACAGGCAACAACACACTGAAAGTTGAAGTGACAACAACCCTGTTCAACTCAGTCAAAGCAAACGTAGACCGAGTCTTTAGCATCGGCCTTGGTCCGCAAACACCAAAGTACTACACTGAGGCGGCTTGGGAGAAGTTTGGTCTCATAGAACCTGTAGAGCTTCGGTCTTTCAGGACCTTGACTGTTCCATTGAAATAACTACTGCACTATGTCCTACATTAAAATATACTACTGCACTGTGTTCTAGTCAGGACCTGGACCATTCCATCGAAATAAACTACTACACTGTCCCGGATGTGATCCTTGCTATCGACTCGTTGGATCACCTCCTGTCGAATCCTTCCTGTCTCTTCCCTTATGTACAATCTTTTCTGTCCAATCTTGTCAGTTAACCTTCCTGCTGGGATACTGGGTTGAGCCTTACAGGTGTATTTGACTCATGTCTCCATCACTCTGCTGCGATAACCCATCGTTCAGTCCATAATCGACTCAAGTAGAAGAACCGAAGTCAGGTCCATTTGAGGACGGATCAGAGTCGAGATTTCCCAATTCGGGATACAGAGGCTGCAGAGGCTGGTAGTTGGGTGGGCTCGAACCGCCGGATCCCGACATCTCATTCAATTGCGTATTCTGCAATGCGGGCGTTTGGTTGGGGCGTGTTCTCAGAGGCGTAAAATTGGGGGTATCCATGTTCGAGTGAGGATTCTGCGGCATTGGGACTTGTTGCGGCACTGTTCCCGAAGTCTGAGGGACAGCATTATTCATGTTTGGTGCATGATTCTGTGGCATGGCCGTCTGTTGCGGTGCTCCTGGCTGAGGCTGCAGCCTAGGGGAATCCGTCCGCACCCAACTAACGACATTTCTGCGTCTGTGTACGGGTCCTTTTCGACACTGGAGTTCGACGTTGATCCGAGATGGGCGCATGCTAAGAGTTCCCTCGAAGTAACCGCGAATGACGTTGAACTCTCTGTTATTCACACCCTCGACGTAATGTCCATAGTACTTTGTGCGGCCTATCTCGGTCCGGACAAATGACCAGGAAAGGCGTCTTTTAGCTTCCGCTGGCGTTTGTCCTCTATAGCCCCAGAGATCGTAAACGTCTGGGACGGACAATTTCGTACCAATGAAGACCTTCCTCAAGTTACTGTTGGCTGTCATGATGGTTGATGGCGTATATGTAGGACTGTTACAAGTGGTCGTGTCTCGGTCTGGACTCTGGGGTTTTCAAAATAGTCTTGAACATGTTTGAGACAAGCCTATAGGGAGTGTGCACAGTTGAAAACAAATTCTTTATAGGGCGGGTTGAAAATTCTGTTCGCCTTTCTCGCGACCCATGCGAACCATCTCCACAAGTTCGCCTAGCCCTGCAGTTTAGACTTCAAGGACAGAGCGGCTAGTACTGAGAACGAGGCTTCAGGACTTCAAGGTAGAACCGCTTGAGCTAGGATTGGCTGCCTGGCTCCAGGTTTTGGCATCGTCAGGCCTTCTATACGGCAGGTGTGTATGATCTTTGCGCATGTGTATGAGCCCGTTCCATGGTTCCGCCTTAGCACATTGGTCGAGCCAACGATCCATCGGGTGGCTTAATGACGACCTCTTCGGCTCTTGGACTTCCTTTTCCAAGCAGGCGTTCGTATTGTGCTGATTTGCTTGCATTCTTGGACGCATGTTAGTACACACCAGACTTAAATACTGGAGTTCGACACTGACCTGGCTATTACCAGGCTTGACTCGATGATACTCTGGCTAGGCTTGGGTTAATGGCGTGATGGTTGTTATCTGTTTGCAATTCATCAACTGCTAAAAACTCTGGATCATTTCCGATCTTTATGCTCCAGAATGTATTTGGCCCCAAATCGAGGTATCAATGGACTGGGCTTGTTTGGGATCATGTTCTTTGGGGCCAATTTTTGCTGGGGCCGGTTAATGTGGCATTGTGAGAGCGTGGGGCTAATTATTATTTTGACTGCCATTCACCTCATACTTGGGGCCAGTTTCCAGTCTAAACTTCTTGCTGATTTCGGATCGACCTCTCTCAAGATTCTAGTAATATTGGTCGTACATCCTGCATTTCGACATGACGTTGGTGGATCTGATCGCCACTGGCATATTGTCGGCCAAGCAAAGTTTTCTGCCTGACCTGTTCCAACGGGACAAAACATGTCAGCAGATATTTATGATCATAAGTCCAAACTACGAATTTCTATCATTAGTAAAAGTGTAGCACTTGCCTGCCTTTTTGTTCGAATTAGGTTCAGAAATAGTGTCTGAAGCTTGGAGAGCCAAAGACATATTCCTCTTGAAGGGCTAAACTCTTAGACTCGCTCCCTTCCCTTCTAGAAACTTCAATCGACAGTTGATGTCATGGTCACCCAAGACACATTCCGCAAGGCCATTGGCGCAGTCCTTTTAACTCTGTCACTGCGCATGTCCTCAGGCAAGCCGTCCATAGCGACTCGTTATAAAACAACCACGATATCCCACATCCAAGAGCTCGCCATGCATCTAGGAAAGTGTTTTCCCCCACTTGTATCGCTGCTCGAACTTCTTCATAACTGTAGGGTTTGTGAATCTGTTGCTGAGGATGTATCATGACCTGGCTGTAGCAAGCCGCTCGAAAACGTCAAAGAGAGCCGTCAGACATCCGACGAGAACTATTATGCAAGCAACCTTAACAGTCACTATTGTATTGAAAGCTTTGCTCTCCGAGATGTCAATACCGCATCCAGAATGTGTTTGTGAGATTGGAGGAAGGTAGGTAGGCCGAGATAGAAAGCAGCAACTTTTGGGTAAGAGCTACAGAGCTAATAAAAACCAAAATCGCGGTTTTGGCTATTCCCCAAAGCCACATCTGTTTTTCTTCCATTTTCAGTCGCAAAAGCTCGACATACCAGCGATCGCAGCCAGCCACAAAATCGGTGAGAGTAAATGAGACGTGGCACGGAAACGCCGGACTTTGATGCTAGCGGTGAAGGCCCCCCAAAACTCCGAGCCAATCATGTCTCAGATTACTAATGATTTCTCGAAGATTCGCCCCGACTTCACCGAATAGCGCACGTTGCTGACCTGACGACTCCGCCCTTCACATTGGTTCGGCACCTTCAATCGCGGGGGAACCACTACCGTTGTTGGCATCGCTAAGTCTCAGCCCTACGAAAGGAAAGCACGCAATTCGTCTTCATACATCATCATGAGCGGATCAAGTCTGACGTCGGCCACGGCGTTCTCGCCGTCGCTGGAGGCCATCAAGTTGGCCGCCAGCATGTATAATGCTGCGCGGGAGGGCAACAAGACGGTGCTGAAGGAGGCTCTCGAGGACGGACTTCCGCCTAACTTGACGAATGAGAAGGGAGACACCTTGGTGAGCTTCCCCGAACGCCATGCTCGGCAGTTTGCAGCTTCACTGCCGGGGGCTTCGGCATATGGAAAGCACGGATGGCGGTAGCTAACACTCGTTGCAGTTGATGTTGGCGGCATACTACGGTCACGCAGACACAGTGAAGCTCCTGATTCAACATGGAGCGGACCCTAACAGGTTGAACGACAAGCGTCAGAGCCCTATCGCGGGTGCCGTCTTCAAAGGCTTGGATGCAGTGATTGAGGTAAGTGAGAACGTCGGGGCGATTGCCTGGGACTCACCCATCGTGAAGCATCAAAGAAATGTTGGTGCCACGGATACCGGAGCTTGACGGCTGACGAATTCGGAACAGGTCCTCTTGGATGGCGGTGCTGATCCGGACTACGGCAAACCTTCGGCCATGCAGTGTCTGTCCATGTTCAACGCGGAGGCGAAGTGGAAGGACAAGTTCGAGTCGGCGCCAGGCCGAGGCAAGGCGAAGGCCGTCCCGCAGGACGGCGCTGAGGAACGCGCGCCTGAGAGATTCAAGGCATGAATGCTGGTGGGAGAGAGGTTAAATCATCCGCAATTTTGATGACTGACTCATGGAAACTTTGTGACGGATATGGCTTTTCGGGATTCATCGCGCGAGCTGGAGTTGGGCAAGACATTCATTGATTTCATTCAAAAACTTGCAATTCGTCTCATTCTAGACGAGTAGATGCTTCCTGGACCAGAACGGTCTCACAATAAGATACAGCTTGGGAAGATTGTTGGCGTGCCAACGTCCAGTGTTTATTTGGTTTTTGTTTAAACTGTTGCTTGAGTTTCTACGACTTCTCCACGTGGTATCCTAGTTCACTCCGCAAGATCCCACAGGGGAGCAATAACCCGAACAGCATTGGCTGTTCTGTCTGCAGGCTGTGATTCGTGCGCACGTTAGCAACAACGTAAACATCGAGCAGAAGAATCGCGAGACATCTGAATAGGTCCTATTAGGACTTACTGTCGCCGAATTTCTTCTTTCCAACACATGAGACGACTGGGCCACGACGGGCCTCGAGCTTTGCAGGGTTTGGCTCATTTTGATTGCCCGCCGGGACAGCCGCAGCGAGGGTCGCGAACAGGAAAACAGCGTTGATGAACTTCATTGTTATGTTAGTTAAAGAAACAGGATTCTCCTTGTTGTGAGCTCTGGGTCAAGTATGAGAAAGAAAAGCTTAGGTTAGGTGGCAACATTTCAATGCTGAACAAGTGATCCAGAGGCTAGATTTATAGATTTCACGGTCCTTTACAACGACGCGTCACCATTGGATACGATTAAATGCAACCTCAATTGCAGAAGAACATGCCTAGCTGAAGGGAATGATTCATGTTCAAAAACCTTCGCAGATCAATTTTGACCGACTATCGTGGACTTGAAGGCTGTAGTTGCGATTGGCCTCCGCGTCGATTTAGCCGGCGATACAGCATTACGGCAGTTTCAAAATGCCTACGTGTACTGCGCGCTCATCTGGACTGAGCCCATGCAAGCCAGCGTGAACAGCCGCCGGCGATGTTCCAGGCAGATATGTAAGTCGCCGCCGGACATTGGCGCGCCCTAATATTACTGGAGATGCGCCCTGGTCAAATCGCATGCCAAAGTGTTTCACTTGGAATCTGCGCATCAATTGACCCTCCTTATACGGCGTTGGCATAGCCTCGATACGAATACTCGTCTTTCATCCACCAATGCCAAAACATCCGAATGTGGGAACCTGTAAAACTCTAGGCGCCGGAGGCTAAGGTTTGATATAGGCGCTGTAGAAAAAGACCTAGATTTGCTGTCTAGCACATTTATCCTGAAATAGTCGTAGGCCAGGCGGCTAAGAGCTATGCGATATAGTAGCGTATATACGCCTAAGGGCGTATAGAGCTACTATAACTTTATAACTCTATAGTTTTAAAGCTTATAATTTTAAAAGAAAAAGGAAAAGATTCTTTATATTCTTTATAAATTTAAACTAAAAAGAATAAAATAAAAAGCTTAAAAATTTACTAAAAAATAAGTAAATTATACTTCTAATTTATATAAAAATAATAATAATATTTAAGTTAACTTTTTACTTCTTAAGGGGGTTAGTAATCTAATTTCTAAATACTAAAAATATTAAAAAATCTAATAAGTTTATTAAACTTTATTTTAATTATTTTTAATTATTTTTTTTTTTAGTTTTTTAAGTTAAAAAATAATTCTTTATATTTTTATATATATATAAAAATATTATATTTATTAATAAAACTTATAATATATATTTCTATAATTTTATTTTTTTTATTTCTCTTATATAAATAATATCTTATTTAAATTTAAGTTTATAATATATTTATTTTTTTTATTTTTTAAGTTTTAAAAATCTATAAATATAAATCTTAAGTAGTATATAAATTTCTATTTAAGTTTAAAGATTAATATATTAATTAATATATATTACTTAATTAATTACTTTTAGTTTTAAAATAAATTACTTAAGAAAATAAATAAAATAGTTATTAGTAGTTATAAAGTTTTAAAAAAAAGCTAAAGATTTATATAATAGTAAAATAAAACTCTTATAATAAAAAGTTATAAATATAAATTTATTATAATTACTATATCTCTCTAAAATTAGAAAATTATTAACTAAACTTTTTAATAAAAATAAAATAGTTAATAGAAATAAAACTATTATTTTAAGATTTTAAAATAGAGTTATTAATAAAAATAGCTTATTTATTATTATTTTTAGTAATTTAAAAGGTTATTTTAGAAATAGCTATATAGTTTCTTTTTTAGCTATTTTATTTAAATAAACTATTATTATTTATATTATAAAATAAAATAAGAGGTTTTTATAAATTAATTTATATTTATAAAACTTAATAGTAATTTATAATATATATTTATTAATTAGAAGTAAAAAATTTTAATAATAAAAATTTTTATTAATAATAATATTATTACTAAAGTAAGTATTAAGAAGTTTTTTTATAATAAAGTAATAAACCTAATTAATATAGTAAACTTTATAATTATAACTATTAAGTTATTATATTAAATTAATTATTTAAATATATTATAATAAAATAGTAATAAAGTTATTAAGTATTTTAAATAGCTTATACTAAGTAATAAAGGTTTTAATAATATTAATAAACTTCTAATTATTCTACTAACTAAAGCTTAAGTTTATAAAATAGCTTTTCTTATTAGTTTAGTTTATTACTAAATAAATAAAGTAGTTTTATTTAACTTATAAGAAGTATATAACTATATTAAAATTCTATAAGTTATCTTTATATTTATCTATAAAGAGGTTTATATTAATAGCTCTCTCTACTTCTTAGTTAGTATTTTATAATATAGTATTTAATAAATAAATTTAAATTTTATAATAAGTATTTCTTATAATAAAATATATTAATATAATAAAATATTTAACTTAGAAGAAATCTTCTATATAGAGGATATTTTAAATATTATATAGATTAATTAGTATTTTAAGTAATATAATAAGGTTTTAGTTAGCTTATTTTTTAAAATTATTAAAGTTAGTAATAAATTAGGTCTATAAAGAACTTTTTAAGCTAAAATTTAAGTTATTATAATATTTTATAGCTTAATAAGATTTAATTTCTTTAAACTATAAAACTTTAATAAAACTATAAAGGTATATAAGTTTATTTTAAATAATTCTAAAAATAAATTAGGTTTATAAAGAAGTATTTTTAGTAAAATAAAGTAATTAATATATTATTCTTGTTTTTTTAAATTATTATAAAAAGTGTTTTATATAGGAGATAGCTATATTCTATCTTCTTATTACTCTAAGCTTAATAATAACTACTTCTCTTATATTTTAGGTTTAAATAATATAATTGCTTCTAAAAAGTTTATTTATTAATATAAACTTTATAGTTAGTACTAATATTAGTTATATTAGTTATTTTTTACTTAATAAATTTAAAACTTTTTTTTTATTAATAAGTTTTAAATATTTATTATATAATATCTTATATTTTATAATAATATCTAAAATAAATAAACTAATTAGTTTTTATAATAGTTTTAGCTTTTTAGTAGGTTTTTAAAGTTTAAACTTTTTATACTTATAATCTTATAGAACTTTATTAAACTTAGCTATAATATACTAAACTTAGTTTATTAATATATTTTTAACTACTCTATTTAAATTACTAAAGTTACTAAAGTTATTAAAATACCTAAAATAGTTAAGTATAATTATTTTAGAATATTAAATAGAACTAATTTATAAGATATTTAAAATAATAAGTTATTTAAATAAAACTTATTAAAAATATAATAAGAAGTTAGTAAAGAAATATTTAATATTTTTAGTAATTATAATAAATTTATTCTTAGTTTCTCTATCTTTTTAATAGTTATTATATATAAATATCTATTTTATTATAATATTTAATAATATTTTAGTTTATATTTAGTTTATTTTCTTAAATAATATTATAAAATATTTAGTAAAGAGGATAAAGTAATATTATTATATACTTTTAATTATAAAGTAGTTTATTTATAAGAAATTTCTAAATACTCTTAAAACTAACTTAACTTTCTAATTAATATAATATATAGCTATAATAAAGCCTCTAATAATATTATTACTATTTAGTATAATAATTATAAAGATAATATTTTAGAGGTTATAAATATTTATAATACTTTTAAATATTTTTAAATATAACTATAAGTATTTTAAATAAGTTATTATTAATTTTTATCTATTTAAAAGATATTATTATAACTTAATATCTCTTAGTTATAGCTATATAAATATTAAAATAAGTTTCTTATTAAAAGAAGAAAGAGTATTATTAAAGTATATAAGCTTTAACTAAATAGCTATTTTATTAATATATTTAATTAACTTATCTCTTTTATAATTAATTTAAAAGTATAATTAAGCTAAAATTCTAGAGGTTTATTTAGATTTAATAAATTATTTAGTTTTATAAATTTTAATAAAGCTTTTAGTAAAATCTCTTTTTTAGATAGATATTATACTAATGAAGTTAAATATAAATAAAGATATAATAATTCTTAAAAAAAGTTTAATATATACTTTATAAATATAATTAGTTATAATATAATATATAAGTAATAAGATAAAAAAAGAGAGGAAGAGAGAATAGTATTAAAGTAGTATATAGAAGGTATATTAGAAAATAAAAAAAGTAAGAGTAATTAGTATAATAGTTATTTCATAATAGTTTATAGATATAAATAGTAATTATATAGTTATTTACTTAAAGTTTATAAGTAAAAGTTATAAATAAAATAGTAATAATTTATAGATATAGATAAATAACTATAATTATTTATTTTATTAAAGATAAAATAAAAAACTACTACTAAAGTAAATTAAAGCTTAAAGTAAGAAGATAAATATAATTATTATTAAATTAGTAGCTTTAATTACTTTATTTATTTATCTATTTATATTTTTTCTATAAGCTATTAAAATAGTATTTCTTTTTTTTATTAATAACTTATTTATATTATCCTTTAAATAAATAATTATTACTCTTTAAGTCTATAAAGCTTATATTCTTAATAACTAATAAGTTTTTTATATTTTCTTTTATTATAATTAAAGATATTAACTAGTTTTAAGAGTAATACTTTTTAATTTATTATAAATTCTAGCTACTAATTCATTTTAAAAAGCACTTTATTAGTATAATATCTAACTCTCTTCTTTATATTATATTAAATAACTTAAGTTTAATAATAAGTTTTTATTATATATCTTTATTATTTTTAGTTATTTAGCTAATAGGTTTTTTTATAATCTCTTATAAGTTTTATTTAGTATAAACTTAAACTTCTATAGCTTTATAATATATACTATAAAGTAGATTTTAGCTTATTTATACTTTTTATATCTATAAAGTAAGTTATAAAATAATTCTAATAAAATATAATAAGTATAAAATATTTATTATATATAATTAGCTACTTAAGTACTTCTCTTAACTTCTTCTATAAGTAGGTATTTATTATAAATAGCTTTATAACTTTTTATAAACTCTAAATAACTAAGGTTTTTAATCTTAATTATTTAGTAATATTTTATAGCTTTTTTATTTAAATTTTTAAAAGTTATAATATTATTTTTTATAACTACTATAAAGCTTATATTTACTCCTTTAAAGATAATTTAACTAATACTTAGGTTTATAAATTATATTTTAAATATATTTTAATACTTAGTAAGCTTTATATAAACTATATTTACTATAAAGATATTTTAAAGGAGTACTTATATAGTAATAAAGAGATCTATAAGGAGTTTAGCTATAAAATAGAAAAAGGGAAAAAATATTAAAAAAGTAGTAAGTATATTAATATTAAAGTTATTAAGTTAAGGATTAACTAATAAATTATAAAGTAGTATTATATATAAGTATTAGATTTTATAAAAGATATTATAAGTATAATAGAGAAGTAAATTTATAAATATAAAGCTACTTTTAAGTTATTTATATTTATAAACTACTTATTTATAGTAAAGCTTCTTTTTAATTTTAATTATAATAAAATAGAGGAACTTTTTTTTTATATTTATAATAAAGCTTTCTAAAAAGCTTTATAACTAAGAAGTAGAATAAAAAAAGAGAGGAGTATATAAGATAGCTAAAAAGTTTATAACTATATAACTAAGTTAATTTTATTATATTACTTTATCTTTTTAGTTTATAAAATAATTATTTTATATTATAATTATAAAAGAATAAGCTATGTTAGTTTAATTATTTTATTAAATAATCTCTTACTTATTACTTTATATTATTATTTTATAAGTATTTTTATAGGTATTTAGCTAGAGATATACTTTTTATACTTCTTATTTATAATATTAAAATTACTTATAGTATAAAAGCTTCTATTTAGTTTATAGTTTTAGATATTTATAACTTAAGTAGAAGAGGAACTATAAAGGATTATTAGCTTAAGGAGATAAGTATTTAATTATAATAATAAGCTTTTATACTTAGTTAGGTTTATTTTATCCTCTTTTATTATAGATATAAAATATATATTTTATTTAAATATACTTAAATAAGATATATAAAAGTAAAAAAATAGAAGTAACTTTAAATATAAACTAAACTAAATAATTTAAATAAAAGAGAACCTATTTAAGCTAAAAAAAGGAATACTATTATATTTATTAATATACTAAAGATATAAAGGGGAGTTATTTTCTTATAACTTTATCTATAAGAAAGTAGCTTATATAAATAGTAAAGGCTAAATAAGTAGCTAATAATATAAAATAATATTAAAGTAGTTATTATATCTTATTTTAGTCTATAAAGTAATAATTTTACTTTATAGTAAAAGGTATTAAAATAAGTATAAAATAAAGAGAAATATATTAATAAAATTTTACTCTAATAAAGAAGAATAAGAAATTAATAAAATAATCTCTTAGCTTATTAAAGGAATTTATTAAGGGAACTTATTAAGCTATTTTAGTTTCCTCTTATAAGTTTTTTATCTTTAAGATCTTTATAAAGTAAATAAATAAAATAAATCTTATTAAAATAATATAGAATAAAATATTTAGTTTAGAAGAGGGGGGTTTATTATTTTTAGTTATAAATAGTTCTATTTAACTAAAACTCTAATTATTTATTATATTATAAACTAAGAGATATATAATAAATTATTAGTATTAGCTTAAAGAATAGCTTTATAGTTATTAAGATATTTTTTATAAAAACTTTTTATAAAACTAACTTCTTTTTATTTTTATTTATTTTAGCTATATAGTTTATTTTATAATAGAAATAAATATTTAAAGAAGTAGATATAAAATAAGCTAACTAAAGTTTCTTAAAAGTAGTAAAAGTAAAATAGATAATAAAAATAGCTAGAGAAAGTAAGATATATAATAAGAAATAGCTTCTTAAGATAATAACGTTATAATAGTTAACTAATAAATATCTTTTATAAATATTATATTAGCTATTTTAAACTAAATAATATATATAATATACTATAATAAGTAATAAATAATATTAAACTAAAGTATATTTATATTAACTAAAAACTATATTAATAGCTATAAGAGATAAATAGAACTTTATAAATAATATAAAGAAGGATAAATATATAATTTAAGTCTATAAAATATTTTATTAAAAGAAGTATATAAAATAGTAGATATAATATAAGTAGACTAATTAAGAGCTAATATAATAATTTTCTAAAGCTTTATTTTTAGTATAAAAGGAAAGAAAAAGAGAGAAGAGGGGGGGTATTATATATTAAAAGTAGAAATATTTATATTAATTCCTCTTAATATAAATATTATAATAAAATAATAAGATATAGATAATAAAATATAGGGAAATATTATAAGTAAGATATAATAACTTAAGTATTTATTATATACTAACTAAATAGAAGTAAATATAATATAGTAATAAAAATAAGCCTCTTTACTATATTTTAATTTATAAAATATCCTCTTAAAAAGGGGGGGTATATAAAAGAGGATATAGTATAAATAGACTAAAATAATAGCTAGTATAATATATAAAGTTCTAGCTAATATATAAGAAAAAGAATAAAAAGAAATAAGTAAAGTATTAATATATTAAAAAGTAGAAGTATCTATATTAATTCCCTTTAATATAAATATTATAGTAATAATAGTAGAGTAAAAATAATAGAAAATAAGAAGTAGTTTAAGTAAGGAGATTTAAGAAGAGATAAATATATTATTATAATAAAGGTAAGCTTTATTCTATTAGTTTAATATTATTATATACCTTTATAAGAGGTATATAAAGCTATAGCTTTAGTAAACTAAGGTAAAAAGAAATAATAATTAGACTTATTATATAATATTAGTTTTTAGTATATTTAGAGAAGAAGAGTATTTTTATAAAGTAAATAAGGTAAATAGTATTATAAATAGAAATATTCCTATAAATTCTAAATAATATAAATAATATAATAGAATAAAAGTATAAAAATAATAAAATATAATAAAAATAAAATAAAATAAAATAATATAAAGTAAGCTTATATTAATATAATTTAAGCTTATAAAGTATTATTTAGTAATATTAGTTAAGCTATAAAGCTATAGCTATAATATATTCTCTAAATATCTTTTTAATAAATAGCTATCCTTAAGTAATAATATTAATTAAAAAAAGGTAAAATAATTTCTAATTATTAATATAAGGTTATATTATTTAAGCTATATCTTATTATATAAGTAGTTACTTTAACTTTTTATTCTTAAAATTATTATTTAATATCTTTATATTTAGTTACTTTAAAGGTAGGAATATATACTTAATATAGTTTATAAAGTTATTTTAGAAGATAATAAAGTTATTAAGTTCTTAAAAACCTTTAAGAGATTAAATAAACTTCTTTAAGTAGTTTTTTATATATATTAAACTTTATAAAGATTTCTTAATAAATATAGTAAGTTAGTATAAAGAGTTTTCTAAAATATAAAAATAGATTTAAAAAGGACTTTTCTATTTATAGTTTAGTTTAATATTTAATAACTTATTAATAGATTTTATAATATTAAAAGATAATATTAAATTATTTATATTTAAGTAGCTTAGTTAGAATATATAAGTATACTATTTATTAAACTATATAGTAATATATTTATACTATTTTATAATTATCTTTTAAGTTTCTTCTCTATCTCTATCTAACTAGCTAAAAGCTTATATTTATATAGTGATTTCTTATTTTAATATAGAGATATTAGCTTAATTAAAAACCCTCTATATAGGTATAAAGGTTTTAATTAGTATAACTAAGTTATACTTATAAAGAAAGTAAAAAGAGGAGTAACTAGTTAATATTTAAATAGTTATTTAGTTTATAAAAAATATAATATAAAAGTAAGGATAAAAGTTATAACTAATATCTTTAAACTAAATTAATAAAGTATAAATAATAAGCTAATAACTTTTCTTAATAGTTCTATTAATATAAAGATTATAAACTATTATAACTTATTAGTAAAAAGTATATTTCTTATTAAAAGTAATAATATAACTTTTATTCTTTAATCCTTTATTTATAACTAATATTCTATATAACTTATAGTAATAGATAATATCTTTTTAAATAAATTTAGTAATAAGTTTTAAATTAGCTTATAATATCTATCTTATTTTAACTTATTCTATTAAGAGGTTTTTAGTTTTAACTATATTATATTTATTTACTTTCTAAATATCTAAAACTATTTTTATAAATAGGAGTTTAGTAAGTATTATAAAAAAGTATATATTATTAATTTAGTATACTTTATATAGTTAATAGTTTAAGTATATTAAGATAGTATCTATAATAGACTTATAGAGGTTTAACTAAAAGTAGTTATTAATAAGTTTTTTAAATATAATATTATATTTTTTATATTTACTTTTAATATAAGTATATATAATAAGATAGTTCCTTTTAGTAGTACTATTAATAACATATTATAGTATTAACTTATAAACACTTAGATATATAAATAGAAGCTTATTATAAAAAGTATAGCTAATAGTTTTTACTTATTATTATTTATATTAATTTATAAGAATACTTAATAAGTAGTAGAAAGTATTAAAGAAGTATATAATCTATTAAGATTTAGTTAACTAAGTTTATAAATTATTTAATATAAATAGTAATATTATAAAGAAGAAGTCCTATTTATTATTATTATTACTAATAGTTATAACTATAATATCTATAGTAATATAGATATCTTTATAATCTTAAGCTTTATTAAAAAAAGAATATATTTATATATCTATAAAGAAGATCTATTAGTTAATCTAATTATTAATCTCTCTTTCTATTTTTTTATTTTATTTATCTAAAAGCTTATTAAGCTTCTTAGAGAAGCTATTAATAGTAATATTCTATATACTTAATATATATTAGATTATAAAGTTAAATATATAGATCTATATAATCTATTAAATAATAAAAGTATTAAGGAGATTAGAAGCTATACTATTAATTTAAACTATAAATATTTTTATATCTATTTTAATAATAAAATAGTAGCTAAAGAGATAGTTATATATTTATTTTAATATTTTTAAAAAGCTCTAAAGTTCTTTCTTTTTTATATTATAGTTAAGTTTTACTCCTACTTATAAGCTACTTTTATACTATAAAATATATTTTTTTTTATTAATAAATTAGCTAAGTATAGCTTTTTATTTTATATTATTAATATTAACTACTAAATAAATAATACTTTTATTAAGTTTATAATTAAGTTTAATAAAGATTAAAGATAATATAAACTTATATTTTAGTTTATTTATAGCTTTCTATTAGTTAGAATTTTATATAAACTTAATATTTTTCTTTAAAAGCTTTATAAAAGGTTTAATAATAGTTAAAAAGTAAACTACTTATATTTAGTAAAATAAAGTAATTCTAAAGAAGGTATAAAGCTTTATAAGTCCTTTATAAACTTCTTATTTAGTTATCTTAATAATTTTTAACTACTTTAAGTACTAACTATTAGTATTATATATATATCTAATAATAGCTATAGTAGTTTAAGTTTATTAGGATTTATCTATTAAGACTAAGTATTTTACTAACTTAAAGTTAAGTAGTATTTTATTAATATTTTAAATATACTTAAGGATAAATCTCTATATTCCTAAATAATTAAGTACTTTTTTATTATTATATTATATTATAAAGCTTTTAATAGTAATATTATTAAGGAAAGCTTTATAATAATAAGAGATTAAATTATATAGGATTCTTATTATTACTTTTATAAACTAAGTAATAGAATTAATAACACTTTATAGCAAAATATATATATATAGTAACTTAATTAGTATAATAAATATTATAAAGTTTTAGCTTTTTATATTAAATAAGACTTAGTTATATTTTAAAAAGAAGTTAAATAAAGAGAGAAGTTAGTATATAGTAAAGTTCTCTAAAAACTTATCTTTAGTTAAAAGTAAAGCTATATTTTAAAGTATAACCTTATTAATCTAAGTAGTTAAATTAATTAAGTATATTTTTCTATCTTTTTTTCTTATAAAAAAGAAGAGGTTTTAATATAATATATAACTTTCTTCTAAAATACTTTTCTATAAGTAGTCTTTAAGTATCTAAATAACTTTAACTTTAAGTACTTTTAGGATTAATATACTTTATACTTATTATATTTTATATAAAATAATTTAAATAGATTATAGTAAAGTTATTAATAGATAGATAGATTTATAATAAAAAAACTCTTATATTATAGTTATCTCTTTATTCTTTTAAACTTATATAAGTAGTATTTTCTCTTAGTTAGTTAAGTATAATATAATACTAAGTAGTTTATTTAACTACTTTTAAATAAAGCGCTCTTTAGTTAGAATATTAGAGAATTTAAGTATAATTAGGTTTATAAAGAGGTCCTTAATATATATTTTAAGTTTTTCTTAAACTTTAATTTATATTTTAAACTTCTATTTAAAGTCTCTTTTTAAGATAATATTATTTAATAGTATATTATTAATAAAGTAGATCTTTTTATTTTTAGTTTTATATATAGTATTAACTTTAATTATATTAAGGGAGTTCTAACTTCTATTTAAGACTTTATAGAGGAGTATTATTCTTACTTTTATAATAGCTTTATTTAGAAGGTTTTTATTTTATTAAGAATAATAGAAAACTTAAGTTTTTTTTTAAGTAAGTTTAATATCTTATTTATTATTAGATTTAGAAATAGTTATTAATTTATAAACCTTAGTTAATAAAAGCTATTTTAGAAGCTTAAAGTTAAACTTAAATTTAATAAAGGTTATTTTATATAAAATCCTTTTTTAATATTTATCTTATTTAGACTTATTTATAAAGCTAAAGTTATAAGTAGTATATTAAGCTTTTTAGATAGTCTAAGAGGTTTTAATAATATCTACTATAGTAAAGTCTTTATATAAGAGGGTTTTATAATAAAGTATAATATATTTTATAGTTTTAAACTATATAGTAATATTATTTTAGGGAAATAAAATATTTACTAAGTTACTATTTTATTAATTTAAAAGCTATTTATAAGACTTCTTTAGTTTATTAAAGAATATAGTATTATTTAATATCTTTATTATATTTAAGATCTCTTTAGTTATAGCTAATATATTAAAATTAGCTTTATATACTTCCTCTATTTATAATAAAGCTTTTTTCTTTTTTAAACTTATTTTAGATCTATAATAGTTTATTTATATCCTTTAGTTTTTATAAGTATAATTTAAATTATAGTTTTTAAATTTAATAAGTTTAATAATTATAAAAATAACTTTAAAAGTAATAGTTTATTAGATTAATATTTTAAGAATTTACTAAAAAAGCTTACTTTTATAGTTAAAGATATTTTTAATTTTATCTCTATTTTTAAGTTTAGTTTATATTACTATATCTAAAAATAACTACTTAATATTAAGTATTTAAATATCTTCTTAGCTATTAGTTTTATAATCTTTTTTTATAATAAGATTTAAAATTTTATTTATTCTTAATTCTAATAAGCTAGCTACTATACTAAGTATAATAATAGTAGCTTTTAGTTTCTTTTTTCTTTAGGAATATAATAAAAGCTTTAAATTTTATTAAATATATTTAGATTAAGGATAATATAAAGAAAAAGAGCTATAAACTAGTTAGTAAAGAAACTAAAAGTATATTTTAGTAAGTATTAAGTAGTATAATAATAAAAATTACTATTAATCTATCTATCTATATAGCTAAGCTTTATTTTAGTTTAATAGATAAAAAAGCTATTAAAGATTAAGCTTTTTAAGGTCTTACTAAATAAGCTAATAAAGAAACTTATATTAAGTATATAGTAGCTATTAATATATATATCTTCTGTAATAATACTTATAAACTATAAATCTAAAGTAATATTTATAAAGCTTCTAATTATAACTAAAGTTAATATAACTCTACTCTAAAGTCTATTAAGGTTAATATAGTTTTTAGATATAATATTTACTATAAAGTTAGTATTAATAATTTCTAACTACTTTTTAGCTAAGTAGTATTTAATTTAAATAGCTATTTAAAAGTGAGGTATAATAAAGTTATATATAGTAATTATATACCTTCTGCTTAAATAAAGTATAACTTTAGGTTAGAGGTACTAGAAGTTTTTTATAGCTAAGATCTTAATATTAGTTAGCTTAAAGCTTTATAGTGTTAATATATCTACTATATTTATATTAATATAGTAACTTCTCTTAATAAGTTATAGCTCCTCTATTAGTATATTAATACTACTCTTTATAGACTTAAGATAGCTATTCTTAAGCTATTACTAGCTAGTTTTATATATTTTATTTTATTACTTTATAAGTTCCTTAATACTCCCCTCTTAGTTTTTAATTTATATATAAGTATTAGCTAAAGCTAAGTTAATAGTAACTATATTACTACTATATACTTAGTTTTAGTATTACTCTATATATATAGCTATATATTAAAACTTAAGCTATTTATATTCTAGCTAATTATCTAAAAGAAACTATTCTAATAGAGTAATATTATTTATCCTCTTTTTATTATAAAAAGCTATAGCTTAAAAATAAGTTTCTTCTAAATTAGAGAAGAAAGTTATTTAGTATAGCTTTTTAGTTTCTTTATAGTAAATAAGTTTTTATAGCTAAAACTATAGAGAGACTTATATAATTATTTTATTTTTAACTACTTTTTTAATTAAAATAGCTTTTATAAATATAATAGTTTACTAAGTTAAGATCTAGTTTATAAAGTAAATCTTATTTATTAAAGAGTTATTATATAAAATATATTAGAAGTTATTATTTTTTATCTTAATAATAATATTAACTTCTACTAACTTTTTATCTTTTATATAGTTAATATTAACTATATAGCTATATATATATTTAATATTAATATAGTTAATAATAATTATTAATACTTATTATTTAGCTTCTTCTTATTCTCTCTAAACTTTATTTATAGTAATTATAGCTTTTTAATAATAAATAGATAATTTTAATTTAAATACTTACTCTAAATAGTATTTATTATAAAATTACTTTATTATTACTTCTAGTTAGAAGTATACCTTATTTTAGAAAATATAAGCTTAAATAGTTAGTAAGTTAGGTATTAAATTCTTTTATTCTTTATTAATAATATTATCCTAAATAATATTATAGTTAATAAGAGAACTAATATATTATCCCCTTAAGAAGTATATTACTTTAGTATTCTTTAACTTATCTATAATATTATATTTAGTAATATAGTATTTATTTATCTTATAAGAGTAGTAACCTCTAATCTTAAGTATATTATATTATATTTAGTTTATAATAGTTAAACTTATAAATTAGCTAGCCTCTCTTTACTATTTATAACTCCTTTATATTATAGATATTTAGTTTATATCTATAATATAATTATTTTATACTAACTTAAACTACTAGCTAAGGTTTATATTTAGCTTTTAAATATTAGCTATAAGTACTTTTATTTTTTCTTTAGTTTTTATATTATTAAGAGATATTTAGTATATCTATTTTTAGAAGTTAATAACCTTATTAGAGTTTACTATTTTTAAGTTATTATATTATTATTAAATATAAATAACTTATATAAGTTAGTTATTAAGCTTAATAAGATTAATAATTAAAAGAAGAGTAGCTATTTTTATAATCTTCTTTTTATTAATATATATATAAGAGGTCTCTCTAACTACTTATTTAATAACTATATACTTAATATTTAGCTAAGGTTTCTAAAATAAGTTCTTAATATTATAAGAGAGAGCTTTTATAATAGCTTTAATAGCTCTCTTTAGTAAATACTTATAAATAAAGTAAATAAGATCTTAATCTTAATATTCTAAGAGTTCTTTTATAATAGCTTTATAATATAAACCTTTAATATAATTAAAAAGTATTATAATATTAATAGTATTAGTTTTAAAGAGGGGGAGCTTATCTTTAATTACTTAAAGCTTTTTATTAAGATCTTAATAGAAGCTTTTATTTATAATACTATATTAGTAAATAAAAGTAGTTTTAGTAGTTTCTTAATTATTAAGGTTTTTAACTAATAATTTAATACCTTATTTTAAGCTTTTAATATTATAGAGGTATATTTTTATTAGCTTATTTTTATTAGTTTAATAAGCTTTATAGGACTAAGAATTATAAGTTTTAATAAAATCTATAATATTATTACTTATAAATAGAGAAGTATTTTTATTTTAGAAAGGATTTATTATAATTAGTATAGAGTAATAAAAGTATAACTTTATTAGTTACTTAATAATCCCTATTAACTAGTTTATAGAAATAAAATAAGTATTACTAATAAGAACTATAAACTACTACTAAATTCTATAAATATTATTACTTAAAGTATAATAAAGATTAATACTAAAGGCTTATCTTTTATTTCTATTAGTATTAATATAAAAGTAAATATTATTAGTAGTATAATTAACTTTAGTAAGGTTAATATTAATTACTTAAGTTTATAAACTAAATAAACTATTAAGTAAACTATTTTTAGAAGTTAAAGTTATTTTAGCTTAGTCCTAAATATTCCTAAACGCTCTAGCTTAGATATTAAATATACTAATAAACTTACTTTTAGTAGTAAAGTTATAAAAAGTTAGGATATCTTTATATAATATCTCTTTAGTTATCTTAAGTTATATTTTAGTTATAATAAGTATTAATAATTAAAGTAGTAAAAATATAAGTTATTATCTTAAGTAGTTAAAAGTATTAATCTTTCTAATCTTAAGTTTTATTATTATTTTTCTAAAAATATAATAAAAAGAAAAGAAAAAAGAGAAAAAAGTATAACTAAATAAGTAAGTATTATACTTCTATTTATATTAGTTTTAAGCTTAATTAGTTATATTATTTTAAGTTTTTATAGTTAACTTTATATTTTTTTTTTAAGCTTCTACTAATTAATCTTTTAAGAGTTATATAGATTACTAATAGCTTTATAATAGATTTATTTTATTCTTCTATAATAAATTTATTAGTTTTTTAAACTATTTTATCTAAATATTATAAAACTTTATATTTTTATTAGTTTAAAAAGCTTATTAAGTAGATTTAGTTTAGTTTTAATAATTTATAATATTAAAGAGTAATAAGAGTAAAAATAAATAAAAATCTAATACTCCTTATTATATAAGCTATAATATTTTTAAGGTTTTTTTTAAAGTTTTTTATATCTTCTTAATTCTTACTAATAGAGTTATATTTAGCTATTATACTTTTTTATTTATTAAGAATTAAATCTATAAATAACTACTTAACTCTTATTAATATATTATATTTTTTAGTATTATATAATTAGTAATAATAGTTATAGTTATTATATATATTATATTAATCTATTTACTTAATATAAAAGTAAGCTTTTTTTTAGTACTTTATATAAATATCTAAAAAGAGAATAAATCTACTTTTAAATATTATTAAAATAGTTATAAACTAAATAGCTAAAAGCTATATAATATAATAGTATATATATACCTAAAGGTATATAAAGCTATTATAATTTTATAACTTTATAGTTTTAAAACTTATAATCTTAAAAGAAAAAAGAAAAAACTCTTTATATTCTTTATAGATCTAAACTAAAAAGAATAAAATAAAAAGCTTAAAAATCTATTAAAAAATAAGTAAATTACGCTTCTAATCTATATAAGGATAATAATAATATTTAAGCTAACTTCTCACCCCTTAAAGAGGCTAGTAATCTAGCCTCTAAACGCTAAAAACGCTAAAAAATCTAGTAGGCCTACTAAACCCTATTTTAATCTAACTAGGGAGCAGCATTTCCTACCTACTACTACTACTTTTTAAAAGAAAAGCTAATATAGGAGGTATACTTAGGTAAGAGTATTAAAGCCCCCCTTATAAATTTAGCTTACTTAGATATACTATATATAATTCTTATTTAGCATCTTTATATAAATATTACTTAGTATATAGCTTAGTTTTAGAAATAAATATAATATTATATAATTAGATAAAGCTACTAAAATATAATACTTTAATTATATATAAAGTAGTAAGGTTTAAGTATTTTTTTATTAAGTTAATTATATATATAAGTTATTAAACTATCTATTATTAATAATTTAAACTACTTTAAGTAATCCTCTTATTATAAATATATATATAATTAACTATTTAATCTATAGCTTTATTATCTTATATATAGTATTATTAATTCTCTTTTTTTATTTCTTTTATTTATATTTTTTAAAATATATAAATAATAGAGGGATTAATATAAAAGCTAGTAGCTATTTAGTTATTAAAAGTAATATTTTAAAAATAAATACCTCTTATATATAAAAATAAGTTCTAAAGTTAGGAATTATTTCTCTTTAAATATTATAAACTAATAAAGTATTTATAGCTAGATATAACCTCTTTTACTACTTTAGTATTAGATTATTATTATAAACTAGTAGAGGAGTAGTTATTTTATTATACTCTCTTTTAAAATAAAAGCTATTTTAGAGAAAAAAGGGGAAACTATTAGATTTAAAACGTTTTAGCTATATTTTATTTATATTTATTTAAGTAATTAATACTAAAATTAAGCTAAAATATATAAAATACTTATATATAAATAGCTTATAATTAGAATATATTATTATTTAAATTAAGGAAAGCTAATAAGTAATAAAAGGTATATATATAAATTACTTATAGAATAACTAAAGTTTAAAATATTTATTTTATATATTATATAGTTTTTTATTTATTTTTTTAATTAATTACCTCTTCTCTTTATTTTATATTATCTTAAATATATTTTATTTTTTATAGAAGTATTAACTAAATATACTTCTAAATAGCTTAAGAAATATCTAAATATACTTAATATATAAAGAGTAATAAGAAGTTATTTTATTTAGCTTTAAAAATAACTTTTTTAGTTTTTACTATTTTAAGTTATAGTTCTAATTTATATTTAGAATTAAGATTAATATCTATATTAGTTCTTTAGTAAGATTACTTAACTTTATACTCTAAAAGAAGTATAATAATACTTAGTTTTAAATTATATTAATATAAAATATTATTACTAACTTTACTTAAGAAGTATATTAGCTATTATAAAAGCTATCTAAAATTATAATAATTTTAGTATTAAATTAGATATTTAATAAATAATAAGTCTTAATTATTATTTTATTTATTAATATTAAGAATTTAAGTAATAACTATAATAATAGTAATAATAATATAGATATAAATATAAGTAAAGTATATATTAATACTAATAATATATTAACTTTATAAAGTAATCCTATATAATAAACTATAAATAAACTAAAATAATAAATACTTTAATTATATTTTAATTTATATTATTTTATTCTAAATATAAATAAGAAATTATATTACCTTTATAATTAATCCTTATATACTTTTACTATTAACTCTACTAAATATTATAGCTAATTAATACCTCTTTATAGCTCTAAAGGTATTTATAATAATAAGAAATATTTAATATCTAATAGCTATATTAAATATAAACTTATCTATATAGTTCTATAAGATATTTATATATATAAGCTAATTATCTTATAGTTTTCTAAGTAGCTAGTTTTATAGTTAACTTTTATACTATAGAGGCTAAAAAGTATTTTCCTTAATATCTTCTCTTAAGCTTTATAGTTTATTATAATTAGCTTAAGTATATATAGTAAACCTACCTAAATAAAGCTAAACTTATAACTTTTTAGTAAACTTAAATATAAAACTATAATATACTTCTCCTCTAAAATAACTTAAGTTATAGATATTATAATTATATTTAGTAGTAATATAAAGAAAGAGAAACTATTTATATTTTTAAACTAAAGTAGAATACCTTTAAGTAGCTTTAAAAAAATAGATAACTTATTATTTATTACTACTTTTTTAAGTCTTAAGCTATATATTATACTAACTATAATAAACTCTACTTTATTAACTACCTTAAGGCTAATATATTTATTCTTATTTATTATTATAAATATCTTATAGATAAATAAGAAGATATTAAGGATAATTAGCTTACTATTATTATTAAGTAATATAGCTATAGCTTATTTTAAACTACTTAGTATTTAGGTTTTTTAGATATATTATAAGAAATAAACTAAAAACTTCTCCTCTATTTTAGTATTATATACTAAAGCTATATAAAAAGTAATATCCTATTAATATTAATTTAATAGAATAATAATATATATACTACTAGAGAAGTTAAGTTTAAGCTTTAGTTTATATTAAGATATAAAATTCTTAATATCCTCTTTTATCTATATCTTATTATAGAGGCGCTCTAAAAATCCTACTAAATAGTTATTTTATTATACCTATTTCTATTTATCTAAGATTATAATATATTTAAATATACTTTATAGCTTCTAGCTATTTTCTTCCCCTAATTAATACTCTAGTAAATAACTCTTTTTTATAATATTTAGTGTTTTTTTATTACTTATAAGACCTCTTTATTAAACTAAAGGAAACTATATAAAGTCCCCTAAAAATATAACTATAAATATACTTCTAAATACTATTTTAATTCCTCTTAGTTTTTAGAATCTCTTATTAATCTTATTAAGTATATTAAGGCTAAATATACTAACCTTATTAATTATAAGAATATCTTTCCTTATTTAATAATTTATATCTTTTAGATTAATATTTATATTAAAGAGGTTTAATAACTTATCTTTACTAAACTAAAAGCTTACTATTAAATAGATTATATTACTATTAATCCTTATTATAGTTATACTTATTAATATTATAATAATAAGCTAACTCTATACTCCCTTTATAATAAACACCTCTTTTAAAGTATTAATTAGCTATAACTTCTTTATATTATTACTACTACTAATATACTAAAGGTACTATTTAGCTTTAGAATTCTTATATTAGTTAACTACTTTATAGATAAATTATAAAGTAAGGTTTTATTTCTAATTTAATATATAAACCTACTTAATTACTTTTATAGTAATTAAAAAAGAAGTAGATAGCTTTATATTAAGCTAAGTTTATATAATACTTTACTTAATTATTAGCGTTAGGCTTAATACTTTATTATTACTTCTATAACTATTACTAAAGCTAATATCTATTATTATTAAATAAAAGTTATTTATATTATTAAGCTTATCCTCTTCTATAGTATTTATCTTCTACTTTTAGAGCTACTTAATTAATACTTTAATAGTATTAAACTATACTTTTAAGAGTATAAGCTTATAATCTTTAGAATAATTAGTATTTAGAGTAGTAATTATACTTTCCTCTTTAGAAGCTAAAAAGTCTCTTATAGTTAGAGAAGTAAAAAAGCTTTTAAGACCTAAAGACCTATATATTATATCTACTTATAATTATAGATTCTTAACTATATTATAGAAAGCCTCTTATTAGTTTTCTAATACTAATATTTATTACTAATTTACTAAGAGATAATTCTTAAGCTTTTTAAACTTAATACTTTTATTACTTTTACTCTAATTTACTTATAACTATATATCTTTTTTAGTATTTTCTATACTTTTCTAAAAAAAGTAGATATTTTTAATTATTAATTTAATTTATATTAATAAATTAAAGTATAACTCTACTTATAAGGATATTAATTCCTAAAAGCTATAAATAAAAAGGTTCTAAGAAATAAATAGAGTAAGAAGTAGTATTATTAATCTAAAAGGATAACTCTATTAATAAGACTATATTATAGATTAAAATATAATAATAAAATATTTATTACTTTTAGTAGTACTTCTCTTATATATTATTAGTATTATAGTCTAAGTAGTTAGTAATAACTAATATATAATACTTTTTCTCTAGTAATACCTCTTATATCTATTCTAAATAGCTATTATTTAAAGCTAAGTTAAAGTTAATAAATTAAGTTTTATTTAATTTTATATACTTTTTTAAGTAGTAGATCTTTATTATATAGAGGTATTTATAGAAATATAAGTCTTAAAGAAGCTAGCTATAATATCTATAAACTTATAAAGTTATTAGAGTAAACTTATTAGCTTATAAGCTTATTATCTCTACTATTTATTAATATTAAATATTTAGTTTTATACTTTATATAAAGCTTAACTAAATTCTAAATACTACTTAATATAATATATTTATAATAATATAAACTTATAACTACTTATTATAATAGCTAAACTTAAAGTTTAAGAGCTTATTATATACTTTAACTATAGATAGCTTATAGTTTATAAAGATCTAATTTACTATTCTAATAAGAAATTAATAAGCTTTATTATTTATATCTATTTTATTAAGCTATAGCTAATAAGTATCTTTATTTATATATTTTAATATCCCCTTAAGAACTATCTTTATTAGTATTACTCTTTTTTATAAAAGTAAGTCTAATTTAATTAAGTAGTTTATTATATAATAAACTATAGATAAGCTAGCTAAACTTATTAAGAGGAAAGTTATATCTATATTATAATATATATTTATAGTTAAAGCTAAGTAGTATTAGTTAATTTATATATAGTCTCTCTAAATATAAAAAATATTATTTTCTATAAATTTAGTTTATTTTTAAAATATCTATAGAGTATAAAAGTAGTATAAAGGATACCTTTTTAGTATCTAGCTTATATTATTTCTTATATTACTACTTTTATAACTATATTTTATATAAGTTATATTATAACTATATATTTAATAATAATATACTACTTAGTTTATTTTATTATTAAATACTTTATCTTACTTATCTATATTACTAGTAAGATATAATATAGAAGAGAAGATATTTTAATAAAAATAATACTATTAAATATATTTAGTATTATAATATTAATAAATATTAGTATTAATATATATTACTTATAACTTCTTAAGAGTAATATACTTACTTTATAAAAAACTAAATTAATATACTTATAGATCTCTTTAGTATATTATTCCCCTCTTAAAGTAGTAATTTTATTAAATAAGTTTAGTAGCTTAATATTAATATCTAGTTATAAGAAACTATAAAAGTAAAAGGTATTATAGTTATTTATCTTAATATACCTAAAGTAGTATAAGATATTACTAAAAATAGAGTTTACTTTTTAAAATATATAATATTTAAAAAAGAGCTCTATTTTATAATAAAAGAAGGTAGCTAAACTAATAAGATCTCTAACTATATATTATATCCTCTCTATTTAGTTTTAAAACTTCTATATTAAAATATTTAAGCTTAACTTTTATATTATTTAAAAAGTAGTAAGTTTTATATTAACTTTATTAGTAAAATTATTTAGGTTAATAGTAAACTAAATATATAGTATTTTATACTTAAAATATAATAATTTAATCTTTTTTTTAAATAGTAAGTATGTTTTATTTAATATATATTTCTAATAGCTAAAAGTATTTAATTCCTTTATAAGGAAAGAAATCTTATTATTTATTATTCTTTTAGTTTCTTAGTATTCCTCTTTAGTATAAGCTACTTAGTTTAATATAAAAGTTTATATAATCTTTTTAACTTTTCTAAATAATATTTTCTCTATATAAAAGTAGTTTATCTTTTAGTTTTTAAAATAGATTAATATATTAAAGATTATAAAAAGAAAAATAAGATATATAGTAAAATTTATTTTTATTTTAATATAAATTAGCTATTTTATTCTAAAAGTAATAATAGTATAATATAAAATATTAGATATTTTTTATTATATTATTTTAAGAGATATAAAGCTTAAGCTTAAAGATAGAAGCTAAGAAGCTATTAAGAAGTATTAAGTATTAACTTATAAGATATCTCTAGAGAGTTTTAGTTATTTAATATTAATATAAGAAAGCTTTTTTAGTTTTAAAGAAATAAATATAAAAATATTTTAAGAAAAAAATTTAAATTATTATAGTTAGTAAAATCTTCCCTTTAGTAGCTAATAATAAATAGCTACTTATTTATCCTTAGAGATATATTAATATTACTATCTTAAGGTTTTAATTCTTATTAATACTTCTAGTTAAAGTTTAAAGTTATATTTTAAAATATTTAAACCTACTTTTAAAGTAAGTAATTATTACTAAAGTTAATATTTAATAAGCTAATTAATTTTAATTCTTTAAGTTTAACCTTAATCTTATACTTTTATATCTCCTCTAATCTTTAGTTTTATCTTTAGTTTTATCTTTAGTTTACTTTAAGTTTTATATTATTCCCTTTAATTTTAAGTACCTCTATATTAATATACCTCTATTTAAGCTTAATAAGGATATTAGCTATATTTTATATAAACTTATTTAGCTTATTTCTCTCTACTATAATAATATAATAGCTTATATAAATCTTATTTTTAGCTAAAAGGTTATATTAAATTATTTAAGTAAAGAGAGTAACTAAAACTTATATCTTAATATAGGAATTACTTTAGTTAATAAAGTTTTCTTTACTAATTATAATATTATAATATAAATAGTTATTATTTTTAAGCTAAATAAATATAATCTTTAGCTTCTTTAAGTTAATAGAAAGTATAAATAATAAGTTTAAAGCTACTAGCTTTTAAAGATTAATAAAGTAAATATAAATCTAATAGTATTCTTTAATAAGTAGGTAAAGTAGTATATTTATAGTTAAGCTTTTAATATTATTTAAGAAGATTATAATATAGCTTTACTTATATATTTAATATTTTATACTTATTTACTTCTCTATATTAATATTAAACTTAATAATCTATTTATAGGGAATATTTTAACTTAAAAGCTATTTTTCTAATAGGGATAGGTTTTTTAACTTATCTAAATATTAATAGGTATAATTAAAAGTAAAGTTATTTACTTTATAAATAGGGGGGATATTAGCTTTTTAGAGATATAAAGTATACTTTTTATATATTATAATAAGAGGAGCGCCTTTATATCTTAAGAAGTACTTTTTATAAGAGAAATAGCCTCTATCTAAAAGAGGGATCTACTTTTCTACTACTTTATAAAGTAGTTTAACTTCTATTTAAGTTTAATTTAATAGTTTAATAAGATATTATTATTAGAAATAAACCTTATAATATTTAATATTTAGAAAGTTATTATTATTTATTTCTTTATAGAAAGCTTTTATTTTTATAATAAATATCTCTTATTTAACTAGTTTATATTATATATACTCTATAGAGTTATATACTTATTAAGTATAATAATAATTAAAGCTATTAATTATTTATTAAATATAATCCTATTTATTTTAAAGCTAGTTTATACTATTTAGTAATAGTTAAAGTATTAATAAGGTACTTTATAATAATAAATAAAGCTTTTTATTTAGGATAATTATAAATTAAGAGTTTATAGTCTATAAAGATATATAAAATATTATTATTAGTATTAATAGTAGGTTAATATTAGCTATTAAAGTAAGACTTAATAATTAAGATAATAATTATATAAATAATTAGTAAGTTATTATTATCCTCTTTAGCTAACTACTACTTCTACTTAAGCTATACTATCCTCTCTTAAAATTTAAAAGTATTAAGCTTAGAAGAAGTATTATTATTAGAAGTTATATTAGTATATTTTAAGTATTAAATATAATATTTAGCTATAAGCTACTATATTTTAAACTATAATAGCTTCTTCTTAATATAAGAACTATAAACCTTAAAAAGCTATTAGTATATTATATTAGTAATATTTTTAATAATAATATCTAAATATCTCTAATAGAAAGAATAATCTTAAAAAAGCTAAGAAGTATATATAAAGAGGGTATTATACTAAATTCTTATTTAAAGCTAATATTTTAAATATAATATAATAAAAAATTTAAATAATTAAGTAAACTAAGATAAAAGAAGAATATATAGCTTTATAATAAAATAATATATATTATAACTTTAAAGCTTAACTTAATAGTATATTAAATCTAACTTACTCCTCTATAACTTAATAAACCTTATATATTATATATTAAACTAAATACTTAAGTTTTCTTTATATACTCTTATTTTTTACTTTATAAAAAATATATATATTTATTATACTTACTAAGTAGTATAATTAGTTTTAAAAGGATAGATAGAGAGAAGAAGATATTATTATAAGCTATAGCTATTTCTAAAGAGTAATATATAAGATCTAATTAAATTATAGATTAGTTATACTTTTTAGTATTTACTTTTTAATTTATTTTATAATTATATTTTATTTTAGTTTAATTATACTATAGTATTCTTATTAAAGTATACCTCCTTTTAATATATAATTACTTTTTTAGATCTAATATAATTATAGTTAAATAGATAAGTAGAGAAGCTTAATAACTAGCTTTATAGCTATTCTAACTTTATATAGCTATTAGAAATAGCTATTTTTAGACTTAATATATTATTACTATAATATAACTAGCTAAAAGAGGATAAACTAAAAAGCTTAAAACTATATATATATAATAATCTTTTTATTTTAATATTATACTTCCTTACTACTAATAGAACTCTATATATATATAGCTTATATATTATTTTAAACTTAGCTACTCTTCTTTCTATAAAGAGGTTTAAAGCTTAGTAACTTAGCTAGCTAATTAGTTTTTAGTTAGATACTCTACTTCTATATTTAAAATTAATAATATTTAGTTTTAAAATATTTTATTAATCCCCCTTTTAATTTACTATTAAGCTATCCTTTCTCTTCTTATCTATTATATATATCTATTTAGACTACTATCTATATTAATTAAAGTTATAAATATCTAAAGTATTTTAAATTTATAGTTATATTTAATCTTAAGAAATATTATTTTTAAGCTTCTTATTAATATAAACTCTATTAATTAATATTTTAGAACTTTAATTATACTTTTATTCCTTTTAATTAAGCTTTTTATCTAACTTTATATCTTAATTAATATATCTTAAGATTTATCTCTTATTTTTACTAACTACTTAGAATTTTAGTTTTAGATCTAACTAATAATACCTTTAAGATAATACCTTTTAGTTACTTTCTATATAATTAGTTTAATATTAAAATAAGAATCTTTAGATTAGTTTAATAAGGTTTTTAAGTTTTAGAATTAGATAAACTATATTAAGATTTCTATAAACCCCCTTAAGTAAGTTAACTTAAACTACTTAAAGCTTTTTAACTCTCTTTATAATAATAAACTTATATTTAATTTCTTTTAATACTTTAAAAGCTATATACTATTAGTTAAATATATTAATAATAAGTAAGTTTTAATTATTTATAAGCCTCACTTTAGTTATATCTCTTATATAGTAAATAATAAGTTAATAGTTATATATAAATATATAGTATTTATTTTAGATAATAGTTTTATATTATAAGTATTTTTTCTCTCTAAGTAGAACTTATAAATAAATTTTATTAATAAGTAATTAACTATAAAATTACTCTAAGATAGATATTAAATACACTTTCTTTATTCCTAAATATACTATTTTTTATTTATTTCTTTAGTTTTATTAATACCTTATAATTCCCTCTTATTAATAACTTAAATACTAGCTTAAATAATATAATATAGAACTTATCTACTATTTTCTAAATATATATTAAGTTTAATAATATAGAGGCTATAATAGCTTTAAGTTTTAATTAATATAGTAATTATATATATTATTTTTATACTAAGTATAAGAAGTAATAAAAAGAGAAGTACTTATAATACTTTTTAGTATCTACTTTATTTTAATAATATAAATAGAAGGCTTATATTACTAGTAATCTCTATAGTTTTTATAATAAGAAAGTTATTTTTTAACTTAATATATTATATAACCTTTTTAAATTTATTCCCCTTATTAAGATTACTAACTTAAACTAAATAATAAGTAATATAAAATAAATAGCTTTTATTATTACTAACTAAAACCCCTCTATATTTCTAACTAAAGGGGTAACTATATTTAACTTTAAAGCTTAAATATCTATTAATAGGTTTATTTTATTTATACTAATTAAACTAAATAAACTTCTCTCTTTTATACTTACCTTTAATATATATTATTAAGACTAATATTTATATATATAAGCTCTTTTTAAGCTTCTTATTTAATTAAACTAAACTTAATTATAAGCTCCTCTTAAAACCCTCTTTTTATTAAAATAAATATAAATAATCTTTTTATAATAGATAAGATATAGAATATTATATTAATTAAGGCTATTAAGGTAGATAACTAAGATAAGTATAATAAGAGTAATAAGTTAAGCTTTTCTAAGAAGCTAAAGTATAATAGCTTATATAGCTTAAAGAAGAGGGAGGCTTAAATCTATATATAGATAAGTATATTTTTTATAGAACTAAAAAGGTTAGGAGTTATTATTTCTATTTAGTTTTTAGGAATATTAATTAATTAATTATAGTTTAAAATATTAGTTTACTATAATATCTAGCTAAACTTTAAAAATCTAAGTATTTTACTTATAAATATTTATTTTTTAGTAGTTAAAAGATAAATTTTTAAAACTTATTTTCTTTTCTATTATATATAACTTATTACTCTCTATATATTACTTAGCTAATTTTTTATTACTTCTCCTCTTTATAGCTAACCTATTTTAGAGAGTTTTAATATAAAAGTATAAATATATATATTATTATAAATTAGATCTTATTATAGAACTAAATACTTTACTATAAAGCTTATAAACTAAAATAAAAATATTAATAATATCTAAAAATAGCTTTTTTATATTAAATATAAGAATAATCTATCTTAAATTAAGTTAGAAGTATTAATATTTATTATATCTTATTTACTTACTTACTTATTAAGAAGATTAATATTTCTATTTTTATTCTATTTAAATTTAAATTATAAGACTTAATCTTTATTATATCTTATTTACTTACTTACTTAATATAATATTATTTCTTTTAATATTTACTTATAAAGTGAATATTTATTTTATATTACTTTATAAACTTTATTAGTATAATTAGTATTTAGCTAACTATTTAAATTACTACTTATTCTTTTTAGATTTCTTTCTACTTCTTTTATCTATATATTAAAGAGAAGATATATATAGCTTAATTTAAAGTATTATAACTTAAACTATTTTATACTCTTATAAACTAAGAATATATAAAAACCTTTATAAGTATAGATATCTTTATTTTTTTTATATTTTAAATATTTATTAATATTATATTTTATTAAAGCTTCTAATTAATATATCTTCTTAAAATATTAATAGCTTTAATATAAAATCTAACTAATCTATTAATAATAATATTATAGTAGCTATTACTAATAAGCTTTAAAGAGAGCTAAATCTAAAGCTTCTTACTAAAAATAAATATTAAGATTAATAGATAATTAAAACTTTCTTTATATATAGGGGAACTATTAGATTTATAATATAAGAGACTATTATAAGTTTTTATAATATTAACTTTAAAAAGTAAAACTAATTTAATATTAAACTTAATAATTTAAAGCTAATAACTTAAGTTATATTTAAATTAGTTTATAAATATATCTTTTTAATTAAAATTAAAAAAAACTACTATAAAGCTAACTTTAAAGCTATCTTTACTATTTCTAATATTAAGGATATATAGTATTTTATTATCTTTATAGTTAGTAAATAAGTAGTAATTAGCTTAAAAGTATATTTCTAATAAAGTAAAACTTCTATTTTAATAGAGTAAGCTAAAAATATTTACTTTATATTTTTTATTACTAATAACTTTAAAGCTATTTATTATAAGCTTCTTAAGCTTATTAATATACTAAATATTTTAAAAGGAGGTAGTAATAATCTATATATTATTTAGGAGTCTAAGTATTCTAAAATAGTAGATTATATAAGTATAAAATATAAGAGATTAAATTAATAGATTTAGTTTTTTAGCTATTATAATAAATTAGTAAGTTTAAGAAACTAAAAACCTTTAGTTAAAAGATTTATTACTTTAATATAGATTATAGAAAGTAAAATAAATCTTTATTATTACTAAAGAAGATATAAGTTAAAATAGCTATTTTATAACTAAATAAATATTAAATAATTCTAATTTTTTAGACTTTTATACTTATTTTAATAATATCTTTTTCTAAAGTATAAAAATATATTAAAGTTAAAGCTATACTCTTTATAAGTAAAAGTATTAATTTAGTTAGCTATATTATATAGAATAAATTATTTTTTTTATTACTAATTAAGTAAGTAAATATAAATATCTTAAGAGATATTTTTATTAATATAGCTTAACTTTATAGACTAATATAATAATATTAATTTATATTAATAAAATATTATAGGAATAATAAGGAAGGGATAGTATTAGTTTAGCTAGTTATATTATATAGAATAAATATTAGAAAATAATAATAAGCTATATTATTTTTCCTTTTATATAGTTAGTTTCTTTAATTTTTATACCTCTCTATTTTATTATATTAGTAGTTAGTAAGCTTTAGCTTTAAATAAGCTACTTAAATATAAAGATCTATCTTAAACTTTAGTAGATTATATAGATAGAACGCTATAAGTAATATAATATTCTTTACTACTTAAATTATATAATAAAGCTTTTAATTTAAATAGTTTTATTTATTTTAGTTTAACTTTATTAGATTAAGTTTTATTCCTTATTTTACCTCTATTTTTTCTACTACTTAATATAAAAAAATAAAACTATTATTATTACTTATATATAGCTTATAAACTATATAATACTAAGAAGTAGTTTCTTATACTTCTTTATAAATAGTAAAAATAACTTTTTTATATCTTTATACCTTTTTTATTAACTATATTTAATTAAGAGATAAATTATAAAAAGCTAGAAATTACTTTATTTTTAAAAGCTTCTTCTTTAGTTAAACTATTTTTTTATATTTACTTATAGATATTTTCTTTTAAAGAGATAAATTTAAAGTAATATATAAATATATATAAAAGCTTAATTATAGATAATTCTATCTTAAGTCTTATATCTTTAATATTATAGATATAGAAAGTAACTTTATTAAACTCTAATTTCTATTATTATAAACCTTTTATATTTACTATAAACTTAAAGAACTATATTATAGGAATAGCTAGAACTAATAACTAGAAGTAAAATCTTTTAGTTATAAGCTATAAAATATCTTTAAAGCTACTTAAAATTATAGATTTCTCTCTAGTATTTATATTAAATAATAAATTAAATTTAGTAAGTAAAGTATATATTATATAAATAGAGATAAAATACTTCCTATTAAAGCTTCTTATAGTATATTACTTTATAAATAGATCTATTATAATAATAAGGAAAGTTAAAATATAGTTATCTATAACTTTATAGATATTTCTAAATAATATAAAAAATAAAGTATTTTAGGAAGTTATAATAGAAGTTAGTTTTATAGTAAAAGAGCTTTAGATATAGTATAAAGTAGTAAAATAGAGAGAAATAAATAGATATAAGATAGAGAAAAGGTATTTATTTATAAATATAAGAGATCTACTTAAAAACACTTAGTAAATTAGTTTTAATTTTAAATAATAAGAATAGTAATTATTTCCCCTAAATAGTAGTTATTTCTCTAAATAATAGCTATTTCTTTTAATAGTATTTATTTCTTTTATTAAGTATAACCTTATAGTATTATATATCCCTATATAAAGAAGTAAGTATAATAAATTATTAATATTTTTAACTAATTATACTATATAATTATCTCCTTTATTATAAGTTATTTACTAATAATGCTATATTTAGCTTAGCTTACTACTTTTACTTATTAATATATACTTTCTATACTTTTAAACTATTTTATTAGCTTCTATTAAGATCTCTATTATTAAAAACCTTACTTATTATTTATACTTAAGCTAAAAACCTATTATAATAATAACTATACTTATATCTTTATTTATAATTATAAACTATTAAAGTTTTTATAGTAAACTTAGCTAGTACTTTCCTTCTACTTATTATTATTCTTCTCTCTTTAAATTAAGATAATATAATAAATAAACTATTTTTACTCTCTAATTTAGTTAATAAACCTTCTTTTTTATACTACTACTATTAATAGCTTTATATCTTTATATCTTTACTAGTTATAAATAACCTTTTTAAGTAAATATTAGTAATATTTATTACTTTTTAATTTAGCTAATTAAAGCTCTTTTTTATACTATTAGTAATAATAATTTTATACTTTTAACTATTACTAATAGCTCTCTTAAGCTAATAGTAATATCCTCTCTTTTAGATTTTTAATAATAAGTATAGCTCTTTATAGATCTCTAATACTCTTTCTTATTTAAATAATACTAATAAGTAGCTAAAACCTTTTAAAAGATAACTACTATAATACCTTCCCCTTAGTATATAGTTAATAAAACCTTAGCGTTTATTTCTAAGAACTTCACCTCTTATTATACTATTAAGTCTATATCTTAGGATACCTTTAAGAATAAGTTAATAGATAATAAGATCTATATCTTTTATTAAGAAATAATCCTAAAAATAAAAGCGTTTATATTAAGTTATTATATTATTTTTTATATTATTATAAATATTTAATTAACTCTTATTTTAGTTTTTAAGAAGTTTTATTAAAATAATAATATAATAAAGTAGTTTATTATTATAGCTAAAAAGATTAAGATTAGCTAGAACTAAATATAAGAGGTATTTTATTATAATAATTAGATATAATTCTTTAAGAATAGATATAAAGAGGTCTTTAGAACTTTTTTATAATAAGTTAAAGTTATTATTATCCTTAATAATAATAGTAATTCTTATAAAGAGCTAAAATATAATAAGACTAATATTTAGGTCCTCTTTAAAACTAAGTATAGTAAAGAGGGGGCTTATCTAAGTAACTTCTATATTATATTCTTAGAGGATTACTTAAGTATTATTAATAAAAATACTAGCTTACTTTTAGTTAGATACTTTAAACTTATTTAAGCTACTATAAAGCTAACTATTTAGGATATAGCTAAAAGCTATATTAATAATATTATTATAATAATAATATATCTCTTAGTAGTTTATATTAATAAAGTTAACCTATTTAATAATAATAAGATAAAAATCTAAAAAATAATATAAGATAAAGTTTTAGTAGGCTACTAGTTTATAAAGTATAAAGCTAAAGATAGCTTAAGCTATAAGTCTACTTTCTTTTTAATAGGGCTACTTATTTAGGTTATTAGTAACTATATAGAGCTAGAAAATAAGATTATAAAATAGGTAGGATATTAAGGTATCTAGCTAAAAGGATAATAAGGGATATATAGTTTTATAAGATATAGGAATTAACTATTAAGCTACTATTAGAGGGAATTAATAGTATTATATATAAAATAGGATAAAGCTATAGCTAAAGCTATTAATAGTTAGACTTAATAAATAGATATTTAGAATTTTAGTTAATTATTTATATTAAGTAATAATAAGTTAATTAGATCTAAGATAAGCTTTAAATATAATTATTCTTTCTTTATAACCCCTTTAATCTTTTAATATTAATTATTTACTTAAGATACTAAGTAATCTTTTATAAGGGATACTTTTATAAATTAAACCTAAAGTATTTAGTTTATTACTTTAAAGTATAGAAGTAGGAAGTTATAAGATAGTATTAGTACTTAGATATTTAGCTTAAGCTAGAAAGGCGTTATATATAGGCTAATAGGAGAGCTTAATAGAAGAAGTATAAGTATTATTTATATCTTACTCTTAGCCTTACTTTTAGCCCCTAATAGATATTATTATAAACTATTTAATAATACTACTATATTAACTATATATTATTAATCCTAGCTACTAAAGTATACTTTCCTTATTAAATTAACTTTAGTACTTCTATTTTACTTAGCTTTATTTTAAATTTAAACTAAGCTAGAGACTTACTTTATATATTAATATTACTACTACTAAAGATTACTTATACTATCTATATATTATAATAAGCTATTTACTAGTATAGTAATATTTATTATATCTTATTACTCCTACCTCTTTATATATACTTTCTCTTACTATATTAGTTTAAAACTTCTACTATAAAAGGTATTTATTTCTTCTTAAACCTATAGTTAAAATACTATTATAGATACTACTACCCCTCTTATAATAGTAATATTATAATATTAAAAGTATTATAACTATTAATAATAATATCTTCTATATTATAGCTTCTAAGATCTAAAGTATAAAAGGATACTTTCTTTACTTTCTAACTTAGTTTATAAAACTTCCTTTTTATACTACTATAATTAATAGCTTTATATCTTTATATCTTTATATCTTTACTAATAACTCTTCTAAGTTAGTATTAATAACTTTTATTACTTTTTAACTTAGCTAATTAAAGCTACTTTTTATAATATTAGTAGTAATAATAATCTTATATTTTTAGCTATTATTAATAGCCTTTTTAAGCTAATAGTAATATCCCCTCTTTTAGATCCTTAATAATAAATATAGCTTCTTATAGATCTTTAGTGTTCTTTTTTATTTAAATAATACTAATAAGTAATTAAAACCCTTTAGAATATAATTATTATAATAGCTTCTTATTTTAAGCTTAATAATAACCTCTAGCTTATTATTATAGCTACTTAGTAGAAGCTTAATAATTCTATTAACTTTATATATATTAACTTTACTTTTTACTATAATACTAAGTTAATAATTTAAGATATCTTTAAAAATAAGCTTATTAATAATAATATTTACTATATTATTATAAATAAGATATTTTTAATAAAACCCTTTATATTAAGCTATAAAGTAGTTTTTTATACTAGTTAAAATACTATCTAAGCCTTTATATTAGTATTTAATAAGGTTTATAATAGTAGCTATATTATAAAACTATCTATTATAATAGCTAGAAGTATAAAGATAAGTAGGAAGTTTTAGAGAGATATATTTCTAAATTAAAGCTATAATAGCTTTTTTAAAAATAGATATAAGGAGGTCTTTAAAGCTTTCTTATAGGATATTAGTATTATTATAATTTTTAATAGCTTAAGTAGCTATTATAAAGAGCTTAAGTATAATACTATTTATAGCTAGATCTCTTATAAGTTTTATTAGTATAGCTATAGAGGTAAGATCTACTTAAGTTATTATTATACTAACTATCTTAATAAGGTTTTAAAAGAGGTTAATAAAGTATTTAGTAAGTTTATAGCTAAATATTTTAGAGATATCCCTCTTATTAACTATATTACTACTTAAGATATAGCTAGGAACTATATAAATAGCTTAAGTATAGCTATAATATATCTCTTAGCTCTCTATATAGCTAGAGTTAATATTTTAGATAATTTAGTAATTACTATTATAAAAATTATATAAAATAGGGTTTTAGTAGGTAATTAGTAAGTTAAGGTTACTAATAAAGATATAGCTATAGAGAAGTCCTTCTTTTTCTTTATAAAGCTATTAATATAAGCTATTAATAACTTTATAAAGCTAAAAAATAAGATTATAATATAAGTATAGTATTAAAGCTATAAAAGTTAGAGAAGTAGAGTAGTAAATATAGTTTTATTAGATATAAGTATTAACTATTTTATTACTTTTTTTTAAGGCTAAGAAAGGCTATAATAGAAGGGGGGGGAAAGAGGTTTTATAATTTCTTATAAGTAGTTTTAGTATATTAGTTTATAGTAGTTTTTAATTTTATATATCTTCTTTTTATTTCTTTTTTATTTATACTTTAGTAAATAAGTAGTAAGTATTAAACTATTTATTATATTAAGCTAATATATTTATAAGTAGTATACTATAATTTTAAAGTAGAGGTTAGAGATAGAGATATAATAATAACTTTTACTAAGCTTTCCTCTCTTTATAATATTATATAAAAAGAAACCTCTTAAAGTATAAAGAAAAAAAAGAAAAAAAAGAACTCTATTTTATTCTAAACTTTTTATTAATTTTTATATATTATTAATAATCTCTAAATTAAAAAGTTAACTTCTTATATAAAGTAGCTTAATTACTTATATAATAAGGTAGGTAGTTTTCTTTTTAAGCTTTAATTTAAGTTTAAAGTTAAGTTTAAGTTTCTAGTTAATTTCTATTTTATATCTCTTATTAGTAGTAGTAATAATATATATAGTATATACTAATTAGTAAGTTTATTCTAAAAACTTACTATATATATAAGTTACTTAGAGTAGAGAGGACTAATAAATTTAAAGGTTCTTTCTTTTACTCTATAGGGGCTCTAGTTAATATATTTAAAAGTTCTTTCCCTTACTTTATAGAGGTCCTAGCTAATATATTTAGAGGTTCTTTTATAGCTAATTATTTTTACCTAATTAGGATAAGGTTTAAGGGTAGTAGATTGAGGGTTATATAGGTAGTTAAATATAACCTTTCTTCTGAAAGGTATAAGCTTTTATTTAGTTAAAGTATATGCAGGTAATTATAGAGTTCGACTAATTAACTTGTATTCTTCCCGTCCCTATAATTCGATGTCGTTCTTCAGTTTCCTTTTGTTGCAGAAATGGCTTATAGTTCCCGCGGCCCCCGAATAAGCACGGGATTTGAATTGCGCGGCTAAGATTCTTGGATCACTGGGTGATCTGCTCTCACGTCTGCCGGAAGGCTGCCGAAAAGACACATAGTCTCGGTGTTCGATTTCATCTATTAGACTATTAGAGATAAAGTCGCTCGCTGAATTTCTTTAACAAACACACCCTCACACATCATTCTCAGAGGACTTTGAGTAAATTTTCAGCAACGAGAAGAGCTCATCTGCGAACTCTGAGCCACGCAAGAGTCGATTTTCACCTGATCAATGGAGTAAAGGTCTATTTCGAAGACAATGAGTACGCACAGTGAAGCTTCTGGTCCGTTCTGGACGCCAGTTCGTCCTGTAGATCAAGGTTTGGGGACCACATCAGCTTTGCAGATCACAAGCTTAATTCAGAAGGAACTGGTTGCTTCTTACCCCGCACGCGCATTCAATTTCCTGGTCTTTTTGTCTGGTCAAGCCGACTGGCGCCTGTCGGCAACATTGCTTGGCACAGGACGAGGACTACCATGAACCCTGTCATCCCTGCGCGACTACATTAGGTGTTGCTGGTTTTCAAACCTAGACAGCGGGAGAAATCACAGATTTCAACATCAGGAGGAAAGTAAAGTAAAGAGCACTCTATGCCTTAACATACGAGTGAGCTGAAGACACACAATGCACAATGTGTCTCCCTTCTAAGGGACGTATGATTCGGGCGAGGAGACATGATGTTGGAATTTATCAAATGAGTATGAAAGTTCGTGAGAGAACTACGGCAAGATCCATACCACTAGATCAACTTGAACCAAACAAGCGCTACCCACTAACCTTCTTTGGCCTGCCCGCAACACCTCGTCCTGCTTGGCATACGTTGACATGTTTGATCTGCTTTAGATGGTTGCTTTCTGGACCCTCTTTCTCACAAATACACCGGAAGTTGGGCCTGCGGTACGTACAAGTCTTTCCACGAGAGATGTTGTTCAGGTGTCTTCGATAATGATCCTTGCGAGGAGTTGAGTAACCGCATCGACACTCGTATGACTTGATTGCTTCTTCGGTATGAGCCTTTGAGCGATAATGACGCCGGAGATCTTTTGGGCTTGAGAAAGACCGGATGCAACCCATTTTGCATGCAAATCTTTGCTTATGGTCGATTTCGGGAAGTAAAGCTGGGCCTCGTGTGCTTGGCATAGCTTGTGGGCTGATAGGTGTTGGTGAAGAAATCGACGATGTCGGGAGCTCAGGCTGACCTGAGCTGTTGTCAAATGGCGTATCTGTGCTGGTCATGCTCATATCCAGCCTTGGCTGATCAAAACATCTTGCGGCTGTGGGCGTGAAATGAGACCAGTGAAAAGACGGCGATGCGGATGAAAAAGTTGGAGTCTCAGTATTATTTCCCATAGTATCCAAATATCTTGAAAAGGACCAATTCTCCGCCAGAAATGACGACAGTTCTGACTCGATGTTCTGTTGCGTGCTTGCAATCGTTGAGGACGAGATTTTGTCACTGATCAATTGTTCCTGCACCAACAGGTTATCGAAGGAACTTTCCCCATCTTTAAGGGCGGCTGCGCGGTGGTCGACTGAGTCTGCGGATTGAAGCAGCGTATCCACAATAACTGGACATGGTGAATGATCAAAATTAAAATTCAAATCAAAACAAAGTTCTGGATTTTCGTAGAAGTGTGTAAGAATGGCAGAGCTTTGCAAGTCAGGTTCTCGACTAGGCGGAATGTGACAAGCGCGGGGTTCCGAGGTCCCCGCTCTTTGACGTTCGTGACGGCAGAGGTAGGCAGGGCGCTGAGAATCTGCAGCGTCTCTAACAGAAAGCTTCGCTAGAAGCAAAGAGCGGTGATTGTGATTTGTTTGAGTTAGTAGAGCTGGTTACAGCTGGGGACGAGTATGTGCTCGGGGTTTGGGCTATTTATGAACCTCGGGGGCATCGCGCTTACGCCGGTTTGGTGAAGAGCATGGTAAACTGGCCCCAAATCGCTTGGTATTGTGATAGTGCAATGCAGTGAGATGTGAAACTGGCCCCATAGAGGCTAGTTGCTCTTGTTGGTGCGGGCTTGGGTCTAGCACTGGGAACATAAGTGTCAGATTGCAGCCTTGTATTCGATAAGCCCGAAAGACTGGCCAATACGGAGACGGATTGTCGCCTTTTTTGCACTTTCGTCAAAATGAGGCGACTCGCTTACGTTTGTCTAATTCTGGCATGCAACTCATCGGCAGCAAAGAGATTATTGGTCCATCATTCGAACCAGGCAGACCCGTCATTTTCACACTTGACGACTTCTGCGTTGATATCCATCCTCGCAACCTCAAAGCGGCTACGGCTGAAACTTCCAAAACCTTCAACTATCAAAGAGAGCAATGCATGCTCCGTTTGCTTTGAGCAAAACTGAAAAGCAATGGGCAAAGAGGCAGCACATAAGAGACAGGGCAAAGGTACCAATTAGGGATGACTGAAGTAACTGAACGTTCTATCTCCAGATGGGCGGATGAGAAGTTTTGCTACATGTTTTGCCATTCAATATGTCAATCATTCACTAGATTAGAAGTCGCCCATGCGCTTCTGACAGCAGTTGTGCTGTTTGAGGGTCTCCTCTTATGTGGTACCGACCGTCAGGAACGACCCTTTGATGATCAGAGGGCACTGCAATGTGGTGCAAATGGTGTGTACATAGCCTTCTTTTCTCTCCCAAAAGTAAGGATCAAATCTCATAATTCATATCATAGACCATTTTCGAGCCGCTGAACAGACGATTCATCATGTGAGGTTACGATCATCGTGCCACGAGGAGCAAAGGCTGTTTCTCAAGCTTGGGCATCGGAAGATGCTTAAAATCTAAAATGGTAAGTTACCTTAGGAACAACAGATAGTCAATCACAGTGAAAGGCAGAACGTCAGGATAGCTCAATTCAATCGGGCTGGACTAGTGTGGCCCTGGTAAAAGACCCAAACCTGCTTGTCCCCATAATACGTTGCGACATCACTAAGGTATTCTACCTCGAGTATTCCGCATGATGAATGCTGCGTCAACACAGATGATAGATAGAGTCATCCTGGCTCTCTTTGAACCTGATTGCACCGGCATGTCTCCTATAGTCGATCTCCGCCCGGCCACACAGCCCCTCTCGAGATGCAATTGCTGCTCCGTCAATCGGCAGGGTAATGAAGATGTTAGCAGCTCACTTCTTGTATCCCACGCTAGCAATTGCTGATGTGGTATGGTCTCCAGTCGGATGATGTTGCTAGGCCTCATCGCGAGATCCTGGATTGAGTGGGCAAGAAACGCTGATGTTGACTGGACGCAAGCTATTAGTTGATGTGGTTGGGAGCGCGCCTGTGTCTTTAATTGAGGGCTAATCAAGGCGGGGCAGCAAGACATACAAGTAGGACTGAGAAAGGCGGCAAACTCAATTACAAAGCGTGTGCTGCTTGACACCTTTCAATTGTGACGGGACCGGCCGCCAAGAGTCGAGTGTGGGGAGCTGAAAGTTCGAAAATAACAACCCATTTCATCGAGGCCTGAGACATGGACCATTTAGCAACCCCAAAGCTACCTCAACGTCTCCTGCGAAGGTACTGGCGGTGCAAGTACTGTATATAAGTGGCGCGAACGCTGACGTCTGGTTTACTAACGGAGGAAGGCCTCTGAAGACCGCATCTAGAAACCCTCGATATTTGCTAGCTCTCTGCTGGTGGCTGTATTATGGTCATTATCGGTAAGTCTCCTACTAGCCGTACCTGGCGGGATCTAAAAGATTCATGTCTCGGGTCTCACGGTCCCGTGCCACCTCGCCGCCCCAGTGTAGATCCCATAGTAATCGGTGTAAGGACAACGCTAGCTCTATGACGTGGAGTTAGCAAGGCCCGTTGTTTCTGTTGCTGTCACCACATATCAAGTGAAGTTAGCACAGTCTATCTCATGCAATAAGTCAAAATAATCGCTGATTACTGTGATGATGATCATAATAATGTTGCGCGTGTCCATCATCTTGATCTTCCCGGAATCAATCATATCAAGATCAACGCAATTAGGGATCAACATTGATCTGGACAGCGGCGTTCAGAAATGGTACTCCATGCAATGTCGAAGCGTTATTGCCACGAGGCCCATATCGTTATCCTCTGTTATTGCCGACTCAGCCACAACGGGCCGCTCCGGCAGTCTGAGATTACCCCGCAGTTAGTGGTAAGCTGTTCGAAGGGCTGATTGTTCTGGTGGTAGGCGCGTCTAGGGGTAGCGGACGACATGATATGTGATACGTTGCCACGATCAAGTCACCGTACCGCCGTATGCCCAAAGGTCAACACCAGTCCATTCCATTTTGAGGCATTTATCTTCTAGATTGTGCCCTGAGATGCTTTGTGGTATCAGATCTAGCGGAAAATTCCTCAAACAGTGAGATAGACATGACAAGACGGAAGTTGTAAGACATGCAGGCTGCTTGGGTAGTAGTTCAGTGGTGCCGGATACGCGATGTGACGAATGACGTGAACCTGTCTTACCATGTTGGGATAAGACTCAATCCAGACATGGTGTTTTAAGGAACTTGACTACCAGAAAGTTCAATGCAAGTCGATTTGAAACATTTTCGTAAAATATCCAATCTGATTAGAGTGTGAACCTACCGAGACGGAGCGGAGTAATTTGATGTTTTGATTCCTAACCTGGCTTTTGACGCCTGAGAACCAAGAGCCATCGTCTGAGCAGTCGTTCTGTTCGCAGTTGAAAGCTTCCAGCTCGCTTCTATGGTAACCCGATCATCGACGATCAACGCCACTTCGAACCAATAAGAACCGTAACAGCTGATACTATGTGCTTTACACTGAATAATGACGATGCAGGAGAGAGACTTCAACACTGCTTTCTCTAGTAGTGTGGATTATCCGGATCAGGAATCTCATCTCAGCTAGATACTGAATTCTCCATTTCCAACATCTATAAAAGCTGAGAACAAACCAAGCAATGATAGAATTATTTCTCAACCAAAATCATTCAATCAATCACTGCATCACCTTATTTGTTTCCCTCAGCACCTTCACAATGGGTTTCCAATTCGATAGTCCTACCAAAGACAACAACGACGCTTATTACTATAATGATGGTGACGTCAAGGTCATTCGGGTTCCGCTTTCGAACGAATGCTATGGTGACCTGCGCATGGACCATGAGCAGCTACAGGAGTGGTTCGGCATTAGCAACGACAATTTGCCTGATCTCCCGGCATACTATATCAGCCCCCGTCTTGATCGTACTTCGGGGGATTCAAGCGGAGGCTGGTGGAGAGTCACTGGAGACATTGTGGCGTACAAACCGATCGAATGGGTTCCGTCCGTCGCAAGGATTCGAGATTTTCCCAAGAATAGCCTCGTCACGAAAATCGGAAACGAGCGGGTGGAGATTACCAACACGAAATTATATGCAAAACCAGGATTCGCTCTGGAGATCTCAGGCGGGGGAAACTTCATGGAAATGAAGGCGGAAGCCAAGGCAACAGCGGATACAAGTGTCAGCTTCGAGCGTGAGGGGTACACTCAGGAAGGAAGGGTTGGCGATGAACCGCTTGTCGAAGTTGCAGTCGGACTCATGCTTCGCGTTGAGGAGGTTTACACCCACAACATCAACATCTGGGCCGATGGCCGAGGACAAGTCAACTCAATGAGCTGGTCTGGTGGGCCCGGGTGGGACGACATTCGGATCCCCTCGCGAGCACTAAATAGGGTTGGCGGTCTCCAATTCTACAACTTCAGCATGAGTGGGACTGGAAATTCCTCTGGACTCTATGTCCAAACTCTTCCTGTATTTAATGACAAGAAGGAGTTGGAAGACATACATCTTGCTCTAAGTAACAAGGGTTGGAAAGACTGGTATGCCTATACGGTTGGGCAGAAAGGAAAGAGTTCGGGACGCCATCTGTTTGCTTACCCGAGCTACAAGCCGTCAACGACTATAATGCCAGTCAACAAGGCGCCTCCCAAGGCTCAGTGAACTGGCACTGGTCTATACATGCTGCATTGGGCACATGTGCAAGCACACGGTTGCCCTTAATTGCATTTATCACCACACTCATTTGGCAATAGAACTCCAGATCCACAATTAGGTACATAATTTAAGCCTTCGATAGCCTTTCATGATGTCGTAACTTCTGAGCGTTCAAGTCCGCCTAATCGATGTGTATGTGTCACAAAGGTTGGGGCAGATTGGACATAGTCAGACTTGTGATAGGAGAAGAATGCCCCACGTAAAAGCCGTCCGTACGATTATCATTATGTCATATTTGCCTTCTAACATAACTGCCATCCAAAGAAGTCTTGATAGGTCTTATTATCCCTGATAATTCCGGTTTCAAAGTTTACGTGTTGAGTGAGGTTTGGTTCCCGATGATGGCTGAGGCTTGGGTTATGTCCGAGTTCGGGGAAGGACAGATAATATAATGTCAGGCCTCGAAGAGCGTCGCTTTGAGGACGAGCTCCGCTCGGTGGCATTTCTCTTCAGAAATGAAAGTAGAACGGCCAGACTTGATCCATGGATTCGCATAGCCAAGAACGTACGAACTCGAACTGCGGCACCGATTGAGACTCGCGAGATCTCAAGGGCGACTGAGTGCGGAAAGCTTAGCGCCTGGCTGGCACCAAGACCGTCCTGCTGAGCATTGCATTCAAAGGTGTGTTGGCCCCTGAGCGAGAATTAACTAAAGGACTTTGCCTCAATCGCATCCAAGAGTTGAAAATTTTTACCGGAAAAAAACATAAGGCAGAGAACAGAGGATAACAGCGCAGAACAGGAAGAATAGGTGAAGGAGGTGGGCGTCAATTGATGTCACAGCAATTAAGCGTCAACAGCGTCCGAATGCATAGGTAGGATAAAGTTTAGTTGTATTTTGAGGTATATTCAAGGTATCATGGTCGTCGTCTATTTACACACAAGGAAACAAATGCATGTAACTCTAGCGCTTTGTCTATCCGTCTAGTTCAATGCTCCAAATCTAAGGAAACCCAACTTGCTGACAAAAGGAATAGAGTAGAGGATCGGCAGCCATCCCAGAGTGTAGATGTGGAAGGTCATGCGGTCAGCCTTGGTAGAGTGGTCGAAGAGCAGGCGGAACGAGACGTATCCGCCCATCATGACCGGCATGATGTACTCAAGGGGGGTGCACTGCCAGTACGCGCACAGGGCCATGGACCAGAAGACGATGAAGAAGGCGGTGAGGAAGCGGCACGGGACGTCTCCCATGGCGAGGGGCAGGGTACGGCGTCCACGAGCTCCGTCGCCCTTGATGTCTCTGAAGTCCTGGATCTGAACGGTGGTGAGGGTGTTGAGACCGAGCAGGGCGCACCACTCGTAGCCGGCGCGGGCCATGTTGTTGGAGTGGGAGGCGACACGGGTGGCGCCGAGCTGGCCGGTCGAGTAGAAGAGAGCATTGATAATGTTCTTGCCCCACCAGGAGCTAGCGCCGACGTAGTCGTAGACCCAGGTCTCGGCCATGAAGGCCAGGGCCTCGGGGAAACCGCCGAGGGCGATGCTAGCGACAAGGAGGAGGACGGTGGCGACGACGTACCACTTCTGGGCGTCCTCGATGCTGAGACGGCCGGAGGGGATGGCGCGCCAGGGCTTGTTGATCTTATCTTCTTCGACGGACTCCGGGTCCTTCTGGTTGCTGAGGTCGAAGTGGAAGACGTAGAGCCAGATGTAGAGCAGGGCCCTCGGGAAAGACGCCGCGACGTCAGCCCAGCTGGGGGACTTGACGGTGACGCCCCCGGACGCCAAGCTCAGCATGGCGAAGAGGACGACGGGCAGGACATAGGCCTTGATGTTGCTCTCGGTGATGAGGTGAGCAAGAGACAAGGCGTCCTTGACCTTGGAGATGGCCGACGTAGGCAACCTCGCGATGGAGGACGTCGGGCTAAGGGTTTGGACAGCCATGATGCTTTGCGGGAGGGTGAAAGATGACGACGACGACAGAAGTTCAGAGACTCGAAAGTCGAAGACGAAAGGGCCTGATGATGAATGAAATCATGAAACAACGGCGCCAGATTGCCGATCCGAAATCCTCCTTGGACACGCCATCTTCCCAGTTCCCTGGGTCTCTTCATCATTTATAGTTCACGCCAGGTGGATTAATGTGGATAGTCGCAATATCTCGGGAGACTCTGAATCGACCTACCGCTGAAGCCGCTCACAAAAAAGATACGACTGCGACATGGTAATGCCGCCATAGGTCCGCCAAGACCGGGGGGTGTGGACCTCATTTGGCGTGTCGGCCCATCTGGATTCGAGGTTTTTCCCTCTCTCGCTCTCTCTTCATTTTGTAGAACCGATCGTTTCGGGTTTGCGGTCCGCGTTTGTTAGATGGTTATTGGTATCTACCGTCTGCTAGCTTCTTCGCTTGTTACTACATATAAGATTGAACGCTTCTCCATGATGTTTGGTTCCCGAGTCTGTGCCTTCTGAAGTTCTGCCTCTTCGTTCTCACCCTGACCTTGCTGTCTGTCCCAGCCCCCCGGCTTTGGTTTTGATGGCCACCGTTTTGGCAGGGTAACCAACCCGCTTAGGGTTACATGCTATTGATGCCGGTCGAAGGCATCACGGCATCCTCGGCGTCGGCGGCTAACGTTGCGGCACGCACGGTTTGCGATTCGGGATTCCGCAGAACGCGTGCGATGATCAGATGGAATCGGGAAGTTTGGTTCGCCCGCACATCCACCTCGATCCTTCTGACTTCCTCATTGATCCTATTCGTTTGGAACCCTAGGCTTGGCCCAGAATTCTTCAACGGTTTAAAGCGGGAAGCGAGTGCGGAATGGGGGCTAGTTGCGCCACGTAGCGCCGAAATTTCTGCTATGGGCCGGGGTTGTTCTCGTCCGGGCTCGTTGGAGTGTCGGTGCACTGTTTGTGGAACCGGCAACGGTCAACGGACCAGCCTCCGGTCGACGATAGTCGTCTGCTCCTTGTCTTCTGGCCATCTCACCCCTGACTCTCCCACCATTTTCCTTGCTCTTTCCCTTGCTCTCTCGCCGTCTTCCCTGCTCTTCCCCTCTTTGCTGCTCCTTCTCATCCCCTTGCTAGCCTCTGAGCAGCGTGGTTGACAACTTTGACACTCAAACTGTTTTCATGGATTCAATCCCCCTCACTCCTGAAGTGTGGCAATCTCTCAAGTTAGTCCGATGTTAGGAAGCGAGATTTCTGACTAAGCCCGAGGTCACGTTTCTGATCCTAAATGCGGGATCCAACGGTTCTAACCATCTCTGCAACTAGTCGCTCTCCGTAATTAATTCTTAGTGGTGTCGAGAGACTCCAGACTCGAACGTCGACATATGCACACGAGTAATGACCGACTGCAGTCACAGTGCAGCATCTTCCGGCTTCCCCCACGGCACGAACCGTATCCGCTGTTGTGAACATCTTGGTTGGCCAAGGAAAATCGATACGGATATGCAGGGGTGGGTGAGTGCCGCTGAAGAATTTCTGTGGCGCCTCTTGGGGGTTGTGACGAATGCGGGGCATTTCTGCATCGTTTCTGCGTGTGATGGGTGTCACACTCTGTTGGTTCGAATATGATCCGTCACATTGAGAACCAACACGCGGTGATGTCTGCCCGACACCGCCAATCAACAGGTCATTGACTGGGGAAAAGCGAACTCGTCGCATGAGAGGATTGATAACCAAATATTTGTTGTCGGCTGTCGTGGTTATTCTTTTTTTTTAATCCATGAAATGGCCCACGCTGCCCCCAGCCCCTTCTCAGCTGCTGCCTGTTGACCTGCATGAGATGCGAAATGCGCAAAATGCCTCAAGATAACTCAGCACTTGCCGAGGAAAGAGTCGTTGATTGTCAGTCAAGATCCGACGACCGGCGTTTCTCAACAATGACGGGCGCGAAGTTGCACGTCTGGCATAGCAAGACACGTGGAACATTCGAACATTCGACGCGTCTATTAATACACTAGTAACACTGAGAGGCCCCCAGGGCAAGGTCAAGGCCTCGATGCGAGCAAATTGGGCGGTGGAGTCGGCGTTGCAATGGCACGTTGCACTGGCACGAGTCTCATCCCCCGGGACATGAGACGATTACGCGAGAGTTTTGGCATCTCTGCCTTGTAGACGACCTCTGTTCGAATCAGGCCAACGTCGAATGTTTTCATTTCCCCTTTCGTGGTTCAGGCTGGGCGTTGAAACCCAAGTTGGCCAAGATCATCAGAGAGCGCACGGTCAACCAAACTGCGTACCTTGTTTTTGTTTGGAGCAAAGAGTCTTGGAAGCTGCACGAAACTGAAATCTTGACAGAAGACGGCCGGAGGAATGCGGATGGCTCGTATTCAGTAATTGGCAATCGCGTTTACCGACTCTGATCGTCCTGTCTCCAGCGTTGGCCATATCACGGTAGCCAACCATGCGCTTCGGTATCGTCTCGGCTTCCGTTACAGAGTGCCAGTAGACGCAGCTTCATGCTCATTCTAGTGTCGCCAATGGCCTACCAAACCACCTTCTACTGCAATAGATGCAAAAACTATAGATCAAGCCGATAGGTTTGTCAAGACACTATTTTTGACAGAAAAATGTATGCATCCAGTGTAGAATAGCTAGCTTACCCTCCTTGTCGTAAATTGACTCTTCTCAGTCTTCTGCAGCTCCCTGTCTTATGCCAGTTGAGTGGACAGGTAAAGGTTCAGCAGAAACTCTAAAAGATTTTCTTGAAGACTCTTTCATTCTCGGTCTTCCTTGCATCATAGAAGTGTACTCATGATGTATTCTTCTTGTAGGAGAGATCTATGGTCAACGTGCCCGTATAGGAACCCTCTTGTGAACAGCGTCCACGCATTGGGCGAACTTGACGTGGTGGCTTGGCGCAGGAACTACGAAGTTTTCTCCTGCGTCATATTCTCCGAAGTTGAATGATGCGATAATATCTAGCTCTAAGGATGCGTAAGAGCCCGTCTTCCAGATTATACGTTTGTTGTATTGAGAGTTCAAACGCTGGCAGTTGAGAGATCGTTAACAGAGGCCGGACTTTCAGTTCTACCCAGACTTTGTTTTTATGTTGCCTAATTTTGTGAGGTTTACTTTGCCTAACCCCAAATGGTCTCACACGTAAATTCTTGGGCCCAACAATTTCCAATCTCTATGTGGCAATTCGATTGTCAGATGGACTTTGAATTGAGGCATTATGAGATATCGAGTCGTATTGAACGCCACGGCTGCCAGTTTGCTGCAAGAAAAGAATCAGGCATACCACATACTTCATGACTTTTTCACGACGCCGCCAAACTTTTAAGCCCTTACTGTCTCTGGTCGTTACGATGTATGATGTTACTTTCGGAGACTGAGGTGATCATCCGATGCTCTTTAGGCCACTTGGATTTTGGTTTAAGCTAGTCTTGTAGCTTTCGAAGACAGCATGTAGATACATGTAAGTCGTCAATTTGTTTTTTTGTTTTTTTTTTCTTATCTCCTATCTATCATGGATTTACAGCGTTTCGGTATGTGTTATTGAGAGCGCCCCGATTGCATGTGATTTCCGGTGACATAAGCCCAGTAGCTATGGTCTTTCCATTGACAGAGCAAATACGCCCCAAACAGAAATTGGCTCATTGCTACTACGGGACTGAACCAGTTTTCCAAGACTCAAAGAGTCGTGCATATCTTGCTGTGCAATATTTCTTGAGAAGTCACTAACTTCAAGGCTTAATGGCCAGCCAAGCTGTCGCCAGACTTTTGTCGCGGCCTGGAAGAAGCCAGCCAAGACTCTGAAGTCTCAACCGGAATAACTCTCGCCAGTATGAATGCGCCAAATACAGTCGCCCACAAACGGTCTCCACTCGATGCGTTTAGTCAACCGTGTGCAAGCCTGCTTTTCAATGCCAACGCGACTCCCGATCGGCGATCATGAAGACGCTAGAGCGCTCCGGGCCTTCCCACCGCAGAGGCCCCATAGTCTCAAACTTAATCGATCCCGAGAGATCCGTCGACAGCTCGAAACCCTTTCTACACGCGATTTGCGCGCATCCTGAGCTTTGAAATGAACTTGAGGGCAAAGGTGACGCTCGGCTACATTAACAAGTCTCACGAACCGAAGATATCAAGGCTGCGTATCTCGCGAAGCCGTGTCTAATTGAGGTTTGCTGCCAGATGCTCAATCCATCTACGAAGAAACGTCAATATCTGTATATGACCGTGAGACGGCCTACGATTTTCCCAATGATGAAATCATCGTAGCGATTTTGGTCTGGTTCACCGTTCAACTAAACAGTCTCAGGAGTCTGGGACAGCGTGGGTTGAGAATCTGGTGAGCGACACGGTTTGGATACTCCGAACCAGGCCTGCGAGGAATTTTCATATCAGTTACATTGTTTTTGGAGTGTCTCAGTGGTTTAAAAGTCATCAATTCTGCTCGCTGTCTCGTAGGTTCCTTTCTCATTGTCACGTCTCAGTCGCTCATTTCATTCCTTCCTTGAATCTGGGAGGATTGCACTCTCATCACACTCCTTGGGGATCATCTCATTTCATTCATTAATTACACCTTCATTCTTTCAGTCCGAACTATCTTTGGTTACATAGACCTGTCTTTTGGCCACTTTGGCTTCGGTCATGCGCTTTGAGATCTCCTATTCGGGCGGGTGGTGAGCATACACGACTACGAGGACAACGACGGGGACCACTGGAACTAGTACGACGGCGACTATGACGGGCACAGTGAGAAGAATTAGAGTATTAAATTAGAAGAATGATATAGTATGACTATTGAACCAAAATAATAAGTACTGAGCCTGACTTAGGTAGTTCTGCGCCAAAATAGCAAAATTCTACCCCTTAGGGCTCAACTCAGCAGAGATGTGAACCCTCCTGTGGAGACGGAAGACGGCGAGCCTGCCTAACATATCGCTTTTAATGGGCGTGGAATCAACGGCAAAATGGATCTTGAGTTTATGGTTGAAATACCCACGGGTATCCAGTTGGGTAGTCATTTATGGGTATCCAAGGATAGGTCTCTTTCCCCCACGGGTACCCATCAGGAAGGCCCCAAGATCGTGGATAACCATGGGCACCGTGGCATTGTTACTTTCAAGCCTACCAGCGAATGTGATATGTAGTCAATTGAAAACCCTCTTAAAGAGTTCCTCGCCGAATGAGACATTGGAAATTGCTGGTTCGGCCGACAAAAGATAGAAATGCTAGAAAAGACTCCTGAGTCCGATGTCAATTCGGCACATTATCCCACTCGTTCAGCTCCTCGACAAGAGTGGTATTCGGTGGCCAGTGGTTGGTGGTCTAGCTTTGAGAATTCACAAACACAGAAACCGTCGTACTAGCAACGTCGACACTATTGTTCAAGCCAGCGTGGCGAGGCTCAAATCCGCGCTCAAAAAGAACAAGAAGTTCGTTCTGAGTTCTCCTAGGTCATCTATGGCCAGGCATTGCCCATCGGAGAGTCTAACACAACCAACGAACCATAGCGAAGTCCAATCTATCGAGTTTGCCATGATCATTGCTGTTGAGGCATTTTCGGCTCGTGCTCTCAACTGGCTTGTGTGAACACACAATATTGACTTTCATCTGAGGCAACCTCTACACCCGATGTTCGTTCAAACACGAAGGACTTTTTAAAGGAGACCTTAGCTAATAGGAAGTTTACGATCTGCCTCCCGTGAACCAACGAGATCAACAGATTCAAGGTCAATATCTTGGTTGCGACTCGCCGCTCACCGCGACAAGCATGAAAAGGACATAAGGGCACCAGCTTTATCATTGAGAGATTTCTCGGGTCTCTGACTCATAATCATACTTATGACTTGCGCCGACTGGCCATGATGCATCTTGTCCATCTGAAGTTCCCTTGCCAACAGAACTCGTCACTTCCTCGTTGTCAGCGCTGCCGCAAATCTTCACGTCACCGATCTGGAAAAAGTCGAGGACTTCGTCAGCTGTCTGTTGAACAGCACTCCTGGCAACAACCGTCCCTTGTGGGAGTACCATCAGGCACATCAGATGAACGGAATTTGTACCCTTGGTGTTGGAATGGTTTACGCAGTACTATGAATGAAGGGAATAGACAAAAGTCAATACAGAACAAAACCTACTTGCGATGTTTCTGGGCTGGGAATACACAAAATAGACAGAATAAGATTTGCCTCATAGACTAGATAGACGAAATGCCGGTGTTCCTTTCACACGACGCAGTTGTCCAAAGGCTTATTCTGTTTGTTCGAACAAATCACATTAGCGTGTAACGGCAGCATGCTTCCTGACATTTCACGCAAGTAGGACATGGGAGTGAGACAAGTTTTTAATCAAGACAACTGAACATCTGAGAACCGGGAGTGAGCTTTCCCTGAAATGATTTGGAAGACAACAGAGATGAAGCGAATAATCTGCCTATGATGGTTTATTGATGTTGGGCAGTAGCTTTGGGATGGCCTGCTTGAGTAGGTCCTTGGACCTGAATTTGAAATTGACACAGGCGACATAGTTTCCCCTTGCCAAGCAGGACTCGCCTCATTTCTACAGTCTCGCAATAGCCCCGTATCTTACATCACACTCTCCGCAATCATGAGGTCTGAAGAGGCAGACGTACTTGGACTGGTTTCGGTGAGGAGCAAGACTGACTTGCTGTTGAGGGATTGCATTACACATTTCCCGTCATCGACATCCCAAACATCGGAACTTTTCCACGCGAGAACAACGTGTGTTTAAAGTGTTGCTTTAAGCATCTTTGGTGTTGGTCTTTCCGCTGCGATGACACGAGTAAGGGCCTGCGCTTGAAGCTTTTTTTCGGTATTTTCCGACTGGTGGGGGAGAATCCGAGTGGTGTTTGATCGACGACGTGGTTGACACTCTGCTGAACTGGTCATTCTTCGAAATAAAGGAGGGCTCATGGACTAAGGCGCATTGGTAGATCGTCAATCTAATTACTGGGGTTTATCAACTGTTGATGGGGTATCCCATCGCGTGCATAGGACGAGTCCTGGTCCGGGAGCGCCTTACGAGTCGTGACATCTTTATTTGACTTCACGCCAAAAGCGCGGTGTGTGTGTTCCACTCGTAGAATCTCTCATGATTCAAGCACGAGGAGTTCTTTCGGATCCGGGCCTCGCGTGGCAGTGCCGGTTTGCGTGCGGTTGCTTGGCTATTCATGCTCCCATTTCGCACTGAATGTCCGCAAACTCCTTTCTCCTAAAGCCCCGATCGTTCCGTTTGAAGTTTCGTATAAGTACTGATGGCCGACGTTTTCTGCTAAAGTTCTGTCTCTCTATCGCGTGTGCGAACAACATCAATTCCGATCTCTATCATTCTTTAAGAGAGATCTGTCATTCATTTCTAAATCGTCATTCTTTTACGTCCCTTGAAATATGGCTTCTACTATTATGAAGGGGGCGGCGGTTGCCCTTGCGCTCGCGCATCCCACCCGAGCCGCTGTGTTCCCTGAGAACATCTTCAACCGTTCTGAAATCGAGGCCATGTCGATGGAAAAGCGTGGCTCAATGGCACCCTATAGATTGTGGGATGCCGCAACCGTTCCCTACATTCTGGAGGGCCTCCCCCACGACTTGTCCGACTCAATCAGAGGTGCCATGAGGCAATGGGAACAGTCCACCTGCATCCGGTTCGTTCCCAAGACAAACCACGAGGCTTGGGTGAACTTCAAGAAGGTGAGAATGATTCCGAAGAAACTCAAGATCGCCATCTAACAGTTTCAATTTAGTACGATGAAGGCTGCTATGCGCAGCAACTTGGCTCCCCCGGCTCGGGCGAGATGATTGTAAACCTCGACTACCCCAACGCCTGGGAGAAGTTCGTCAGTGTCGGCACCTACAAGGCTTGCTTGGAAGCTGGCACTCCTGGCCATGAGGTTCGTGACAAACATCGTGTGCCCTTCGCTGAAAACTCAGCTGACTCGTATCGTACAATAGCTGGGCCACGTTATCGGTCTCACCCATGAGCACCAGCGGCCCGACCGAGACCAGTACATCCGCATCCTGCCTGATCGCATCGACAAGGACCACTTGGATCAGTTTGACATCTGGACCGGCGCCGACACTTCCGTTCCCTTTGACTACAACTCCATCATGCTGTACAACTCCAAGGGCTTCGCAAAGGACACCAAGTGGACATGGCTCGTCGGCGAGAAGAGCATGAAGCACACCATGGAGACGGTGACGGACAAGAACATCGACCCCTGGGACTCCCCCACGGACAACGACTTCACGGCCGTCAACAAGGGCTACGGCTGCGAGGAGTACTACACCCGCAAGGTCGCCGACTGCCTCGCAGGCTCCCTCCCGGCGAACGGCGACTTCTCGTCGTACTCCTTCATACTCGACTACTTCACCGAGGAGTACATGCGCAACAACGGCTACACCCACGTCGGCGTGCACCAGAACTGCCGCGCCAACAGGAACGACATGGACACGGACAACTGGGGCTTCACGACGCTGAACGGCTGGGGCCCCCGCGCGCAGTACAAGGTCACCACGAACCGCTGCAAGAAGGACTACGACCGCCACGCCAGCCGCTACGAGATCGCGCTCTGCAAGGGCGACAACGAGGACGCCTGCGATATCAAGTGCGGTCTGCGCCGCGTGTGCCCGTTCGACGGCAGCGGCAAGCAGGTCGACAGCAAGGCTATCGACGTGACGGACAACACCCTCTGGGTCTGCCACCCGCACTAGATCCAGGCCCCCCACCATACGGACAGGGGTTCCCCGGATTCAAAACGAGTGGGCGACAGGAGGTCCTGCGGCGTTCCCGTGAAATTTGATCGGTGGGCTGGTTAAGATGCCGCGCAAAGATTCCTCTTCGGCGGACAGGCTTTCTGGAAACCGAAGCTTCGATGTAATTTTGTAGATAATATGAGTTCAAGTCCATATTTCATGTTCAAACAGTTCATCGCATCTTGCGAGAGTTCAGTGTCTAAGCGTGGTCCCAGCGCCCGTGAGAATGTCGTTACGAATTTCGTATGTCTGTACCATCGGAAATGCAGTCCCGTTGCTCATGATTAGTCAACTTTGCAATTCGAACAGACTGCTTGAAGTTGCAATTTCTTTCCATCCTCATGCTAAGATTGAATGCGAGCCGTGTTTGTGCGGCTGCGCCTGCGTTGGCCGGGATGGAGCTTGCCCCAGAGCGCCCTATGAGATTAAGGATGGTCCAGCTGTGTCATGCTAGGGCTATCCATTTAAACTTTGCGTGCTTGAGAAGAGACGAACTGCCCCTAAGATCTGGTTCTGCAGTGGAAAGGAGGGGCTATTTTTGGTCATGTCCCGCCTGTCAGGCTGTCACAGGGCTGCCAAGAATTAGAGCCATGCATCCATCAATCATCGCAGCTTGTGTTAACGACGAGAGCCTCACGGACAACATGGCATTTGCGAAGCCGAATTGGGGATCCTTGCGTATTGATACGATTCTTCGTCGTCATCAATGTGTGTTTCGTTCTCGCGTAATCGCAAAATTGCTGGAAGATATCCCACAAGAATTCCCGCCGAGATGGTGAGGAACAACCCTGGTCTAGCAATGGATGTTTCCACTCTACGGCACATGACGAGACTGACGCCTTTTGCCTTACACAAGGACATACCGGCGACTATACCATCTCATCACCAGACTGGTAACATCACATTGCCCTTGCAATTGGCGGCATACGAACGGTACCGCCAGCTTGGAGGTGGTGTTCCTCAGCTGGGGCCGCCATAGATTAACCATGTTTCAGAGACAATGCCAGTTAAGACAACTACTTAACGACGACGAGACGAGGTTGCCCTCTTTAACTGTTGTCGGAAAGTCTGGAATCAGCTTCTCTTTTTGCGATAACGAGAGTCTAAGTGCAATGCTGAAATATTCGGGCCGTCAGTGATCCAGGACACGACGCATTCAGAATCATGCAGCTGCCCGCAAGGGTAGAAGCAAACAAACGCAATTATCATGAAGCATTGAATCTCCTGCCAAGGCCGTCCATCTAAATAGGTTCCGATAGGAAAGCTTGGCAGGAACCACAGATTGGACTTCTGTAGTTCCATACTGTCTGAGTGCGTCTAGTAGGGAGACTGGTTGCTGCTATTGTTATGGAGCAAAGTGATTCTCGTTGCTGGCGTCAACCAGCCCCTATTTTGATGGTGAGGATGTGGTTAATCAGCGGAGAGAGGCTGGCTAGGAATCATCATGAAAGTCTCAGTAGATGAGGCAGGAGGGACAGCTGGGTTCCTGCCGTTGCTCTCAGTCTCATGCAGGTCAGTCCTGCTCCCTGCCGACCTCGTGGACGAGTTGTGACGATAGCCTGCTGACATCCAGGGACACATTAAGCAACCCCTGCCTTGCGCAGACACCCCTAATACTGATTCATCTCCTCAAAGCACAAGCTTAATCGACGTAAATTCGGGGTATCATCATTGTAATTTGTTAACTCAGCCACTTCTCAGCCTTGTTGGGTATCAGCCTCCTCAGCACATCAATCTGCCGCGCCTGCGCCTTGTGCTTCAAATCTGCCACGCCGCGTCGGTCCGTCCGTCTCTGGCCGTTCGCATACACCACGGTGAAGTCGGGAATCTTCTCGCCGGGCTTGATGACGGTGAGGGGCGATATCGTGCAGTTCTACAGCCGTCAGTGTCTCTCTTCTGTCATACACGACGTCGCACCAACCTTGCCAATGATAGCTCCGTGGCCGATCCGAGATCGGACTCCGATCACCGTGTCCGACCCGATCTCTGTGCCTCCCGCCTCGACAACAGCTCCGACTTCTACTATCACGTAGTCGCCGAGCGCGATGCCTCCGCTAGCTTCCTCGTCTCCAACTGCGCCAATGTGTACTCGCTCGTGGACGATGCAGCGGCGGCCCATCAGGATGCTGCCGTTCGTAGACTCGAGCTTGCATCGGGGGTGCAGTACGCTTTCGGACTGTATCGTAACCGAGTGCGTCCCAACAAGAATCGCGCTGTCGGAAACGGTGAGGGAGGAGGAGAAGTTGACTGGTGGTCGCGGGCCGGTGTTGGAGACGGCGGGCAGCATAGAATGCCGCTTGTTAGACGACATGTTGAACGTGGTGCGCTGGATGCTCCGGCCCAGATGATGTCTATCTTCGTGGCGGTAAAAGACGCATTCTTGAGCTGCGCGACGATCGCAGGCCCCTGCAAGATGCCTGTTGTCGACGCGTCGATAATTCGTAATGGATGAGCAGTGACTGACTGCCGTGGGGCAGCGACAGCTTCTCTTCCCCAGAGCCTTCCCCAGTGCATAACCCCGGTTGATGCATGGATGACCCGCACGTGACCTCACAGCTGACTCAGCGACCCGCATTGGCCAATCAACGCCAACAGAAACTAAGCATCATCGACCCGGCCCAGCAGAGCTTCGCTTCCCACGACGACGAAATCCTCCGACCGACCCAACCGTCCCCATCCACCCCCGACCTCTCCCCTCCAAACGCCCACGATGGCTACCCCGAAGCGGTTACCAGCGCAGGCCGCGCAGGCCGCCCGAAACTTCGCAACAGTACGAACCTATGGCGGACTCAAGGACCAGGACCGTATTTTCCAGAATCTGTACGGCCGTCTGCCCCCGTCTCTGGCCTCGGCGAAGAAGATGGGCGATTGGCACAAGACGAAGGAGATCATTCTCAAGGGCCACGACTGGATCATCAGCGAGGTCAAGGCCTCTGGTCTGAGAGGACGTGGAGGCGCCGGCTTCCCCTCCGGATTGAAATGGGTAAGGTCGCCACAGCGCTTTGGCTTGCGGATTATTTGCCGCGGCAATCAAGGGAAGGCACCGCCGGGTCACAATTGATGCTAACGCATCGCCAAACAGTCATTCATGAACTTCAAGGACTGGGACAAGGACAACAAGCCGAGATATTTGGTCGTCAACGCCGATGAGGGTGAGCCCGGAACATGCAAGGACCGCGAGATCATGCGAAAGGACCCCCACAAGCTCATCGAGGGATGCCTCGTCGCCGGCAGAGCCATGAACGCCACCGCCGCCTACATCTACATCCGCGGAGAGTTCGTGCACGAGGCTGCTGTCCTCCAGAACGCCATCAACGAGGCCTACGCCGACGGTCTGATCGGAAAGAACGCCTGCGGCTCCGGCTACGACTTTGATGTCTTCATCCACCGCGGAGCCGGTGCTTACGTCTGCGGAGAGGAGACCTCCCTTATCGAGTCCCTCGAGGGCAAGCCCGGAAAGCCCCGTCTTAAGCCTCCCTTTCCCGCCGCCGTCGGTCTCTTCGGCTGCCCCTCCACCGTCGCCAACGTCGAGACCATCGCCGTCGCCCCTACCATCTGCAGACGTGGTGGCAGCTGGTTCGCAGGCTTCGGCCGCGAGCGTAACCAGGGCACCAAGCTTTTCTGCATTTCCGGCCACGTCAACAACCCCGTCACCGTCGAGGAGGAGATGTCGATACCCCTGCGCGAGCTTATCGACAAGCACTGCGGTGGTGTCCGCGGCGGCTGGGACAACCTCTTGGCCGTCATCCCCGGCGGTTCTTCCACCCCTATCCTCCCTAAGACTATCTGCGACAACCAGCTCATGGACTTTGACGCCCTGAAGGACAGCCAGTCCGGTCTCGGTACTGCCGCCGTCATCGTCATGGACAAGAGCACCGACGTCGTCCGCGCCATCAGCCGTCTCTCCCACTTCTACGCCCACGAGTCCTGCGGCCAGTGCACGCCCTGCAGAGAGGGCAGCAAGTGGACCGACCAGATCATGAAGCGCTTCGAGAAGGGCCGCGGCCGGCCGCGCGAGATCGACATGCTCCAGGAGCTTACCAAGCAGGTCGAGGGCCACACCATTTGCGGTATGTTTGACTCGCCTCCATGACGTCAATGATGTCAACGACTCTTTGGACCCAATGCTAACGTGACCGGCAGCTCTCGGCGAGGCTTTCGCCTGGCCTCTTCAGGGTCTCATCAGGCATTTCCGACCCGAGCTCGAGAAGAGGATGGAGGAGTTTGCCCAGCAGAACGGCGGCGCCAACGCGCTGGCCGGCGGCTGGGACCCCGATGCCCGGGCCCAGGGCAAGTTGGTTGCGCCGGGACAGTAAAAGGCTGAGGGGTTTTGCATGGTGGTAGACTCGCGCCAGAGGGCTTGTATATATTAGTATCGTACATTGTGATAGAGCCCTCACGCGCAGGCGTTCCTTTGTTCAGACAGACCTGGCTTGTACTCTATCAGCAATGTGTTTCAATTCGTTAAATCATGTCTGTCCCTGGGTGCAACGTGAATGCGTCGTCCGGTTATCTCTCCTGGCGATACACCACGAGGCCACAGTCGCAGGCACAAATCTGCTGCCGACATTCTTCAGTCCATCGGCGTTAAGCCCACCATCCAATCAAAAGGCAGCATTTGATCAGCTGGCATCCGCTCCAGCCAGGATCCCGGTCCACAGCGCCGGACACCGCACGCCTCAAACTCGGCTCAACCCGGTCCAAAGACCCTCCGACCACGGCCACGGCGGGGCGCCTCTTTGTTGTTCAACGACCATCGGGCCTGAGGATTTCACTTGACCGCCTCACAGGAACGTCGGATGAGAATTTGATCGGACACACTGATTGATTGAGGGAGCATTGCAGCAATTGAGTGATTTCTTCAGGCCCGACCGGAGGGGTATCTCAAGATGACCTCGTTCAAATATGACCAGTTCGTCGCCTTTGGCTCGGATAGCGGTGAGTTACTCAGTCTCACTCATTTTCCTGGACCGAAAGTTGCGATTTCGACTTCACTTGAGAACTCAATCAGCACCGCCAGATCCTAAAACAAGACCTCAAATCCCACGCAGAAATATCTCATCTCATCCCACTCACAACCCCCCCGATCTCCCCAAAACCGCAAAACTAACATCCTCCAGCCGGCCTCGAACGCATCCTCCGCGGCCTCCAATCCCTAACGGCAATCCTGACAACCTACCCCTTCCTGCTCGCCCTCCTCCCCGCAGCAGGCCTGCCCCTAGAACCAGCCCTCGCCCTCGCCGCCCTCGGCCCACTCAAGGGCCATCTGAACCTCACCCGCCGCTTCATCCGCTTCTTCTGGTTCCTCAACTCCTTCGGCGCGTCCTACAACCTCTACACCGCCGCCCCTTCCCGAGCAGCCGGCGCGGGTAAAGGCGCCGAAGTGTGGCTCGACATCCTGCGGTTCACCCTCCTCGGCCTGTATGGCGGCCTCGAGTCCCTCACGCTGCCGGACCTGCTCGGCGTGCCCGGCCTCGCGCCCTTCGGCGCCGCGCGCACGAAGGCGTTGAACGTGGAGGCGCAGCGGTTTTGGTTCCTCGCGCTGACGTGCGGGATCGCGGCGAATGTGGTCAGGATGACCAAGGCGTTTGCGTACGCGCCGGTCCCGCAGCACGGCGAGGGGTATGGTACAGGCCAGAGCCCCGCGGTGGATACCGACAATTTGGGAGCAAAGGAGGAGAAGAAGGAGGGAGAGGGGGAGGAGCCGGAGAAGATGGATTTGAACGCCGAGCGGCAGCGGTTGAAGGCGTTGGTGGTCAAGAGGCGCGAGGGGATGAGGAGGTGGCGGAGGCAGGTCGCGTTCAAGGTCAAGACGCTCGGCCGCAAGGTGGTGTCCGACACGCTGGACTGCCTCATTCCGGGTGTCATTCTGGGGTGGGTTAATATCGGGCCTGGGGCTGTTGGGATTGCGATGCTTGTCACGACGCTGCTGACGAGTAGAGATATTTGGGAGCGGTGCGGTGCTGATGTTGCGGTTAAAAGGGGCTTGACGCAGTAGATATGGGTGTGAAGATCTAGTGGCATTGTTCATGGTAGATGTAGATTATAGATTTATAGACTGTCTGGAAGGATCCCTGCGCACTGCCGGCGCACACACGCTTCCACCTTGTCTACTTGTCGAGGTGGCACTATTCTTGAACACAGCATCCTGTCTTCACTCTTGATGCTTCCGTGCAGGTAACGCCGGCGCAGTTATTGCCAACTACAAGTTACCATCAGATCGCCGTGTGAGCAGCGACAGACATGGCAGGCCTGCCCCGCTCCGGGCTCTCGGGCAAACGGATGCGGTACTTGTGCGACCCGGCGTCCTCATCGCCCTCCTCATCGTGCGAGATGCGGATCCTGGCCCGCTTCAGGAGGGTAATTTGCTGTGCGACAGCAATCACAAACTCAAGCGACCTGTTTCCCACCAGTCAGCAAACCTCACTTTTCCCAAAGATCACAGACAGGGAGAGTACTCACGCGACAACCAGTGCAATCGCCCCAATGGTATGAAACGTCTCCCACGCATACCACCGCCCATTCCCGTTCACATTCGTCACCGCGATCCCAAACGTCGTCGAGCCGAGCGCCAAGTCCACCACCGAAAACAGCAGATCCCGCCGGTTCCACTTGCGCGGCACATCCCCCGCAAACCCCATCAGCAGCATCCCGGCCTCCTCATCATCGCTGTCGTCCGGGTACCCGCTCCGGCCAAAGATGCACTTCACCACCCCAAAGTCGAGCGTCACGCCCTTGCGGCGCCCGTGGTGCTGCGCGGGCAGGATCTCCGCGAGGAGCGAGAATGCCAGCCAGAAGAGCTGGAAGAAGGCGACGACGATGAAGAAGGTGGGGAAGGAGTAGTGCCGCCGGCCCTCGAACTCGAGGACGAGCAGGACGATGGCGAAGACGAGGGCGAGGGCGCGCAGGATGGCGACGGTGCGGAGGACGAAGTTGGCGGCTGGTTTTGACGGCGCGGCGCCGGTGGGGGAGGGCGGCGTGGTGGGACGGTAGACGTTGGGGTGCAGCGAACGCGGGGAGACGGCGGCGGGCGGCGCGGGCGCGGGCGCGGGCGCGGGCGAGGTCGATGTCGGCGAGGCCATGGTTTTGTAGGTGCCGAGACACTTGATGGATGCTTCTCTGGAGATTTCGATGTCGATTGGGTGGTAAGGGTAGGTGTCCTGGGTGGATGATGGGATGGAGTTGTTGAGCTGGTTATGCATTGACACGGACTCATCTGATGAACACGGCGGAGGGCGGACTGGTTATATAGCAGATTCCTCTCACATCACTGAGGCTTTGCGATTCAAGTACGGCGTTTCAAACAGGTAGATGGGTGGAGGGAACCAAAGTCCTTCCAAGGAGGCAAGCTGGCAGTGCCCCAGTTCCAGACTGAACCCCAGCCCCTCCCCTCAAGTCGGAACCGCAAGCGAGGAATGCAGGAGAGAGAAAGAGAGCCGCATCTTTCGCCCGGCTTGACTGCACCACTCTGTTGGAAGCATGTCGTCAAAAGCTTGGTGCGGAGGTTGTAGCCAGTGAGGTGTTGTGGAATCTCGGTGCCTGGAGTACGTGCAAACAGCCCCTCCCCTGTGTTGTTGTTGGTGCGGCGCAGGTCGCTTATTGGACGCGGGCGGCGGGTGCGGGGTGCTGGGCGGTGCAAGGGGGCGAGCGACTCTTTTCCGTTCACGCCATTGTTTGACGTTGGCTGTTGTTAGTTAGCGGTCGAGTGTCTAACGGGCTGTGTTGCTGTGATGGTGGTGAGAATACTGCGTTGTCTTCGTGGGAAGCAAGTTAGTGTGGTGATCGACGACCAAAGTCCCCCCTGCTTTGCCTCATTTTCAGCCATGCAACGTTAGGGGTGACACGCGTACTTCAGCAAAAGGCAGAATCACTTGTTGAGCGAAAATCCAGGAGGAATCGAAAGGACTTGAGATAAGGCTGAAAAAGCGATGATCAAGGCTTGTAAGGCGGAGAGCGTGATAGCATTGCTGATGACCATGACAGCCAATAAATTCAGACAGATCTGCTGTCAAATCCATTGATTCCATGTGTGAAGCGTCGTCCAAGTATATCCGTTCAATGTAATCCATCTTCCTCAGTGTATGTGCCTTCTGCTTCTAACAGTCGTCACCCAGTGGTATCTTCGCTGATGACATCAAAAAATTGCACCCCTGTCCAAACCAAACGCTGCTCTAAATCCCTTCTCTTGTCAAATCATGCAGAATCCGGCGGGATATGCGAGTTTCAGGGCATTGATGCTGTTGCCTGGCACCGAAAAGTCTCCGAGCGTCTCGCATGCAGTTGGGGTGACGCAAGCAAGCCAACCGCTGTCCAAATCGGCTCCAACCGATCGCTACCGTCGCCCGGTTACGCGATAGCTACCCGTCCCGACTGAGACCTTCCACCCGTCGTTGACCAGAGCGGCGATAACACCCTGCCTCAATCGCGAGACGCCTCCGGCGCTATGGAGGCCGCGGCCCGTAACAATCGTGAAGCCCTCCTGAGCCTTCCGCGCCCTATACTCCCCCAGGTTGTTCCACCAGTCCCACGCACTCTCCCGTGCGATGCGGACACCATCGGCCACCTCCACACCATGAAGGTCGATCTCGTTTGCGGTGCGCGTGCTGCCGACGTGTATGTCGGCAGCAGCGCTCTTGGCCTTGGCGAAGCTTCTTGCTTCCTCGCGGCCGCGCTCGGCAAAGAATCCTGCTGCCTGTCTGTACAAGTGGCCCTTCTTGTAAACCTGGCCGGCGGTGCTGAACGAATGGGTGCTAGCATCGCGGTGAACACCGGCGGTGTCCATTGCTTGTTTGTAAGTGCGGGGCCCAAACGTTGGGCTGTTCATGAGCGTCGGGCTGTTAAGCGGTCGCCCGGTTGGAGACATGAGTGACGTCTTGGGCGATGCAACCTTTTGCCAGCCCTCTGACGAACCCTCCAGTTCCTCATTCGCCAGGGGAGCCAGTTTGTAGCTGATGTTCAAGCGCTGCGCTGGAAGCTTGCCAAAGTACCGGTTCAACAAGGCAGCAACTTCCTCGGTCCATTGATGGTCGCTACGGGTGACTTCTACGAGCGGGGACAGCAGACTTTCAGGTATATGGCGGTACTGCTTCTTCAACTCGTGTACGTGTTGCTTTCCGTAGGCACTGTCACTGTCGTCGACGACTACCCCTTGCTTGATGTACCGTTCCAGGAACTCGATGATGGTGCCTTCGACGGATCCCTTGTGGGAGTCGAACACGTCAGAGACTTCTTCAAAGGGTAGGTCAAGCTTCTCCACGATGAAGAGGATCTTTTCAACTCCTGGGACAAGTTAGCTTCAGCCCTTCATAAATATGGTGTTGAACTTACTGTCATTGTCTTCATTGTTTGGCGAGCTGTCATTGATGCTGCTGGAGCTCGATGAGAGATCAGTACGCAGGTCCTTCTTCTTCTTGCCCTTGCCCCTCTTCTTGCCGGATGGCTTCGACTGCTCCGGCTGGAAGAACCCATCGATGCCTTTGGGCCGCTCGCCGATGGACTCGAGGAACTGAATGTTCAGCAACGTCTCCAGAGCGGACTGGAAATCACCCTGTGCCTTCTTGAGAGCAAAGCTGACGTCGTGGGGTTTCAGGTCGGAGAACATCTCCTGCAGCTGCTGCAGCTTCTCTTGCTCCGAGTCGCCGTCGAAGGTCTTGATGCGCGGGACGTCATACTCCAGCTCGTCTGGGGGAGGGGGACTGGTGACGCCAGTCCTCGCAGAATCACAGTCTCTCAGGTGGAGACCGTCAGAGATGTTGGTCGAGCTGTCTCTGGTGTCCGTGCCAGCGTCATTAGAGCTGAGAGCATCGGGAACACCGCTGGCGTTGAAGCCGCTGGCTTCTTCAGCCAGAACGTCCTGCGCAAGACTCTGCAGCATGCCCCGTACGTCGTTGAGCTGGCCGGCATCGCTGAGGTCTAGCTCACTTGCGATTGCAATGACAACTGTGGGGTCTAGGAGGGGAAACTCCGCCTGGGATGCTGTTAACAACAGTCTAGAAGATGTTTGTGGCCTGCAGTATGCACACATCAGCCATGGAGGACTTACCACCAGGTCGTCGAGTTTTGATGATGATGCCATTAGATACAGGCAGGCTTCAGGGTTCGAGGTATTGTCGCGAAATCCAAAGAAGCAAGCTACTCATACTGAGACGGAGAAAGACACTGGTGTTTCACTGGGTTGGTCGGGCCAAGACGATAGAGACTGGCCGATCGCGACAGAGGGCGGTTATGCTGTGGTCCTGTTCGACGTATAGTACGATGCGATACAGTACAACAAACAGCAATGGACGGCGACGAGGTTGGTTGGGGTTTTGATGGCCGACGCCAGTGAAGTATGACGCTGCGGGGCTTTCTCCGATTGTGGGTGCAGACGTCGAAATTTGAGCCGGACTCGCGCTACCAGGAGACTGGAAAACTCAAACAAGCGCTCGCGGAAGACGTCGATGATTCATAAGGGTGTCGAAGTCGAGGTGCATCTTTCCCCAGTCCGATTTGTTCAGGGCAGAAAGTCAATGACTCTGCTGGTTCCAGGAGGATGGGTCACGCCGTCATTGCCTTGGGTCGCCTCGATGAGTCTCAGCACGGAGGAAAAGCCATCAGCACTGCACCGGTGCCCCCTTCAGACTGAAGCCCCGCCATGGCACGTGCGGTGCTGTGGCTGGTATCAGATACGTGGCTCATACTGCCCGCTTGATGTGGCTGATGCCAGCAGTGCGGCGCCCAATCACCAGCTCGCGGAGTGTTTCTGTGAGGTGCACCGTGGCACGACGTCAGTGGCCCGCTTTTGTGGAAAATATCCTATTTGGCTCTAGTGCAACGCTAGCGGTTGCCGTCCCGAGGCCGAGCAGCGGGCAGCAGCAGCAGTTGATCGTCTTGTCCGGCGTCCATGTCCACTGAACTGAATCTCTGGCAAACGCAGCAGCTACGACCGCAACTGCAATGGAACGCTCTTTTCTTTTTGGGAAGGGCAGCTGGGATGTAATCGATGGTTATCTATGCTGTGCCACCTACCTTACCCATACTAACCACTACCAGTCACAACACATCACTTCACACTTCACAGCCTCCGCAAACAAGAAACAATGGCGGCGATCACGGCTCTGCAGCAGGGAGTCCTCTGCGAGATCCGTCGCTCCCGAGTACCTACCTAGTGCCTAGTGCCTAGTGCCTGGTCGTTTCACGGTTTCACTGCCCACCACTGCGACTAATGCCGCCTTCCACGTCTGTCTCTGCCTCCGTCCCTGTCCTTGGATGGAAGCTTGTCACCGGACGAAGATCTGCTGAGATGCAATGCGCCGCGTGTTTATTTTCCCAGTGAGACATGCAGCTCCCACACAACTACCTTACACAGAGACAGACACTTACATGGTCGAACATTCGTCAGCGGGAGAGCCAAACCCGAACAAGCTCACGCCAGTCATTAACCTCTGCGGATACACACCTTCACGTCGCCTCAACTCATCTCCCTTGCATGACATGACCTTCTGGGCCCGCCTCGTCTCCAGAAGCTCAGTCTCCCGTCAATACCAAGCAGTTTCTTGCTCGCTTGCTCACCTCATCACCTAGGTTATCCGGGCCCATACCGAGGCCGCGGAGTCCAGAACGGTACCACCGCACGTCCAAGGAGCAGGGATTTCCCAATGCGGCCGGCCGAGGATCCCGAACTCAAGCATCAAAAAGTCAACTTGAACACGCAACGTCCAGCCTCGCGCCCACTGCATCAGCATTAACACATCCCCAGAGCTTCACTTTCAGATCTACCCGGGAACAGCTTTACATAGTAACAGCCCACCACCGCCGCCGGCATACCGTATGCACACTGACGGTTCCTGCTGATCGTCCCGGCCGACATCCTCCGGACTGGACGACACCCAACGCTGCCATCCTGCCCGTCCGACCCCTCGCCCGCGATTGGATCCCCAAAATCAGACGGCCTCGACCGTTGGAGACACTGCCCCTGTCCATCCGGCCCTCCCACTCGCCCCTCCCTGACGGTTGGTTCGTGGCGAGCATCACACGGCTCAGGCGCAAACCTGTTGCATGGTCGAGCCCGGCATACGCAGACGAGGGAGGTCCCGGCGCAGCCTGCATCCCAGCGTCAGCCCGCGTCCCATCAACCTTGGTTTTTCTTTTCCCCTTCCACCGCCGCATTAAGCTCTAGCTGGCTAGCTCTAGCTAAGGTATATAAGCTTGTCCCGGTCCGGATCGCCCATCCGTCTCAGAGTATCACATCGCGGGCGCCCAGCCTTATCGAAACCACCATGCCATGTTCATCGGCAACACTGGAGTCTGATCCCGAATCCCAACGACCACCCCCTCACGACGCCGCCGGACTCGGCTCCATCTCCCCTCCCAGCTCGGTCCGCAAGAGGTCCAACATGAGCTCCGAAGTCAGAAAGAAGTTCATCAATTACCCTGTGCCTCTAGCCGGGTAAGTTGTCTCGATTGGCTCTGTTTCGTGTCAGGCTTCGCCCGGCTTGACCATGTGTTCGCCGCGATGCACGAACCAACGTTCGTGTCGAGATCGTACAAAAACGCAGGATACTGACTCGTCTTCGCCAGGCCACCCATTCCGTATAAAAATGAGCGAGGAAGCAATCCGCCCCTGAAGGGCTGGCTCTTGGTGCTGGCAGCATGGGCGTAAGTCCGTCACGCGGCATGGCACGTTCAAGTCTCTGACCGTCACAGCATGGAATATCTCTGGTTCATCCGCGCCTTCATCTGGAGCAACGCGGGCTTTGGCGGCGTGCGGAAGATCCGCAAACACATTGAGGATGCGGAACCGCGCTACGACCCAACCGTCCTGCCCTACCCTATGGACGAGGCGAAAGACCCGGCCGTCCTGCACCGCGAGAGCGCCGTCAAGTCCAAGCCGCGGCCTTTCAAGTATTACTCCGCCGCCGACTATCACGAGATGTACCTCTCGGGCGAGGTCACGCCACTCGCCGTTGCCCGCGCCATCCTGCCCCTGATCCGCCGTGACACCGCCCCGCCAGGTGAGCACTCGATCGCGTGGTTCGACACAAAGGTCACCCAGGTCCTGACCGCCGCCGAGGCCTCGACGAGGCGGTACAAGGAGGGAAAGCCGCTTGGCCCCTTGGATGGCGTCCCGACAGCGGTTAAGGATGAGTACGAGATGGACGGCTATCGGACTTGCCTCGGTTCCCGCAACGACTACACCACGCAGGTCGAGCCCGGCCAGTCGATCAACAGTTGGTGCGTCAAGAAGCTAGAATCTGCAGGCGCCGTCATTCTTGGAAAGCTCTCCATGCACGAGTTTGGTCTCGGTACGCCATACTTCCCCCCTTTTTTGCTACACGGTACTAACTTTGTCAGACACAACCGGTAACAACCCCATCTATGGAACACCCCGCAACCCGTACAACGCGGGCTATTACACTGGCGGCTCCTCGTCCGGGGCCGGCTATGCCGTAGCAACCGGCCTCGTGCCCTTTGCCCTCGGCTCCGATGGTGGCGGCTCCATTCGCATTCCCTCGTCCCTCTGCGGCGTCTACGGCCTCAAGCCCACCCACGGCCGCATCTCCTTCCACCCCTGCCCGAACCACTCTAACTCGTGCGCCGTCAACGGGCCCATCGCCGCGGACATCGAGTCCCTCGCCACCTGTTTCGAGACCATCGGCGCCCCGCACCCGGACTCCAACTTCATCCAGGCCTCCCCCTTCGTCCTCTCCCCGTCCGAGAAACGCGGCAAGATCCTCGGCGTCCCCGAGTCCTGGTTCGCGCAGGCCGACCCGGCCATCCAGCGCATGTGCCGCTCCATGATCGCCCGCCTCGTCTCGCGCCACGGCTACGCCACCGTCCCCATCGACATCCCCTTCCTGGTTGAGGGCCAGTCCGCGCACGCCATGACCGTTCTCACCGACGGCGCCACCCTCCTCCCGGAAACCAAGAACCTTACCCACGGCAACCGCATCCTTCTCGCCATCGGCCGCGTCACCTCCGCTATGGACTACCTCCTCGCCCAGAAGCTGCGCGGCCTGCTGATGCAGCACCTCGCGCACCTCTGGCAGACGTACCCGGGCATGATCATTGTCACGCCCACCACCGCCTGCGCCGGCTGGCCCATCATGTCCAAGTCAGAGCTCACCCATGGCCTCTCCGACGGCGACCGCACCATTCGCAGCATGGAGTACGTCTGGATGGGCAACTTCTGCGGGCTGCCCGGCGTCACGGTGCCCGCGGGTTATGTCGTGCCGCACGACCGGCCCGGCGGCGGCAGCGAGGCCGGGCCCGACACGGAGGGCAAGATCCCCATCGGGCTGATGGGCATGGGCGAGTGGACGGACGAGCACAGCCTGCTTGAGTTCGGGCTCGACGCCGAGGAGCTGTTTGCTAAGGAGCGAAGCAGGCCGCCTAACTGGGTTGACGTCATTCAGCGGGCCAAGGATGAGATGGCCAAGGATGGGGAGGCTGCGTTGATAGACATTTAGATGCCTGTCCTTCCTTTTTTTTTCCCTCTGATATACCAAGACGTTATCCTATGGTTTACAGCGCATCATGCGGGCCTGATTTCACGCTTGATTATGAGTGATTTCTGTACATTGTTGTGGTGACGAGGGGTAGTTGTTTGCTTTTACAGGTTTGGAGCAAGGATGTTCCCTCGGACGGGTTGTTGCCCCCTGGGTAGATCAATGCGAGGGAACCATGCGGTAAAAGCCCATGGAGAGCTTGACGATAGCTTCAGGGCCTAGAACTCGATGGAGCTGGCCGGGGAGGGCCATACACAGAGCATATTTCACCATGAATGCTTGTGCTCCCTCTTCTCCTCAAGTTGTCCCATGATACGGAAAGAAAGCATTAGAACATTGCCCCGGCCGGTTTTGACCGGAGCTTGGACGTGATATGCACGTAAGCTGCCTCTGCATGGTGCTTGTTTACTGTACACCGGATGAAAGACTCCGTCACGGCCGGAGAGGGGGAACAGGGCTGTAGTGAATGCAAAGCATGAATTGCCTGTTGCCCAATGCAGACGGTACACGGCTTGGACGGGCCGGGGCTTCTTAACGTTGCGATAAAGTTTGGTTTGCTTACTACGTCCAGATGGAAAGACGCAAGCTTGGGCGGACGAGCTGGGTGCCATGCGCCGACCGTGCCGTTGCGCGGTGATGCTGCGAGGGAGGCACGGTCGGCGGGGTTGAGAACAGATACTGGGTAAAGGGGCGGTTCACTTGGGAAGTGGCAAGGGAGCACCGATGGATGATGGATCTGAGGACGCGGGGTTCTGGCTGGTTGGTGGTGATGTGCATCGACGTTGGGTTCGTTCGTCCGTGCCGAGGAACGGTCGCCGAGCTCCCGCCCGGAGGGATTGTTCCTTCAAGGGAGGCAGTCAGGATGAACGCGGTGCTTGTGCCGTGTCGGTGCTCTCTGAGACCTGGCGCTCAGGAGTTCGAGGAGGAGCAATTGGGTTGTTGATTTTTGTGAGAGATCGTCGGCCAAAATCCAGGGACCGCGAATCGTGGACGGGGGTTAGTAATGACATGAGCTTCATCGAACGATGTTGTTCTGCTTCTTCTATTCAGCGGCGGCGGCGATCCTGCCGTGCCCGGAGATTGCCCCGCGGATTCGGGATCGGCACCGGAGGTCCAGCGGAAGGATGAGTATTTTTAGAAGACGTATGCTCTCCGAGCGAAGTCTTCTAGCTGGGCGGACTAAAACTCATAGACAATAACTACAAGCTGATCAAATTTTGTTACTATCCTCTTCGTCGTCATCATCATTATGTCATTGTTCCTACTGAACTCTCATTCCTGTTGTCCACTATCACCATTCGCCCGGATAGGAAGAGTTTACACACATATATATACACACATATACCGTCGACTTTCCCATCGCACAGCGAAAATGTCGATGTCCGTCTCGATGTCTCAAGATTTAGGTGGCTTCATGGTGCTTCCTACATTATATTTACCAGTGCCGTAACGAGTTTGACATTAACACGCTGCCAGGTGGTGGCAAGAGACATCTTCTACGCCGTATGTGCATGAATCACTAAAAGGAAGAAACAAGAGACAACGAAGAACGGATCTCATAAAAGTACCAGTTGTAAGTCGTACCGCAAAGCTGGTGCTGAGTACTCCAAAAGCAAGAGCAGGTGTGTTTGACTCGTCTCAGTCGCACCCTACCGCCCATGTAGCCACACAGCCAGTGAACGCATTCGCCTAAACCTAGTCTTGAGCATGATAGGAGTGTGAGATTATTTGAGTATATGTTCAAGCTTGAATGGCTCATTTTCCTGGGTCTCAGCCGGCGCAATGATGCCTGATGTCATGCTTCTAAGTGATGCAGCCTTAAAGGCACACTTAAGTTGTATCATTCCATCATTCCAGGCCAAGGTAAGGGATCTACTTGGACACATCAGTAGACATGAGCGCTGCTTTTCTCCCGCTGGGTTCAAGTATTCACCTCACATAAAGAGGAAGTGAGTGACGACCAGCCCTCAAGAGTCGAGACGAGACATGCTATCTGTCAGACTCGCTTACAACAACAGCAACCTGCAATCGTCTTGGACTTTGTAGAATGCGTTCGATTCACTAAAGCCAACAGACCCGAAGATTTGGGTGTCGAAACCGTTGAGACTGAGCCCAGCCCCTGATCTTAAATACGCTTGTATTATGCGCAATAGTCAACGGCGTATGGGGCTTATTTCAACACTGTAGAACCAGGTGAAGTCGATTCTGAGGGGCTTATAAGTCTATGATGAAATATTTAATAGAGGCTATAAGCCAAAGGCTGTGGCATCGCAAAATCATGCCAATCAGACCGGATTCACCTCCGACCGCTGAGTTCACCATGGTCTGGGAACAGCTATCGAGATGTAGTTCTAGTGCTTGGTCTATATGCAACTTGACCTATCTGAACAAATCACTGAATAAGTCCCTGTATAAATAGCCAGGGGAAATGACTACCGGCAACTTCATGGGAAACGGGCCGCTGCAGTCCCGAATGAATGGGCGTTAGACACGTGTTCTCTTTCGGTCCGACAAATCTCTCCGAAGGAGATCGACCAATAAATCCACTCGTATCTTAGGATCGTGGAGGAATACAGCACTAGCATTCATTTCCACGCTTGAACTTGGTTCCTTCCCAGCGAGTTGGACATTTTTATCTTCGGGCGCCAATGCTAGAAATTGGCGGTGCTTCTTGAGGCACACTAGCTCGTCCTCGTCCACTTAGATCAACATGGATGTCTGATGGGGTTATTTAAAAGTCAGCCACTGCGGTGAGCTTGTTTCCCGCCGCAGAAAGAATCATGCCTTCTTGTTGGTAGCGTTGCAGTGAATGCGACCACCCATGCGTCGCGACACATGAGATGTGCATTGCTCGCGTAAGATGATCCGGCCTACGTGGGTGCTGCTCGTAATATCTACGGAGCAAATAATAGCAGGAATATGACTGACAGCATCGTTGGTGATGACATCAGTGATGCGTTCCTGGTGGGATATGATGGTTGTGACCGCGGATACGTTATCTGTGTTATTCATGAGCCTTCCAATCTGGAGTCCGCAGATGTGAGAAAATGATTCCTGTTCCGTAAACCAAACTGCAAGAATTACACATTTATGATAAATATGAGAAAGCACGTCGTTCTGGAATGATGCTATCCCACGAGGGAGGTCACGGTGTAGCCTTTGTTCATGAATACGGGAGCGATGCTCTGTTAGAAGCGGTCTTTGACCTTCTCTTCTGAGCTTGAAAGACCTAATGAACTTTGGTGGTATTTTCGGATCGGAAGTCTTGGGAATCCGAGAAGCAGTTCCATACGTTATGATAACTTCTCGTCACAGGATCTGAGAGGAAACTGCGAGACTTGTGATTCGGTAGTGCCGGGTATCAAGCTCATTGATTTCCATCACGAATACTCAGATTAGAGAACGACGAACGACAACAACGCTGGAGATACGTGTGTCATCACACCATCCTTCAACGCCTCTGTGGCAATTGAGAGCTGCTAAGCTGTCCCTTACTCTGGGATTAGGAGACACCTTATCCATCCCATAACACCATGTACAATAATTATTCTGAAGTAAGCTCGCTATTGAAGTAATAGTGTACTCATCTTATATAGATATGCAGTCCCTACCCGTCATTAAGTCTACTATTAGGCCTATGATCTGTAATTTTTGTCAGTTGCTCAGGCGCAGGGCATTCTGTTCAGTCACATGTTCACGTGTGTAGCAACAGACTCCCTTATTTTCCCTGCAAAGTACGCAGGATATGTAGCCGCGTAGATATAGACAAATGAGGCGATCTCATTTAGACATCATATGTCCGGCCTTGAAGCCGTACCCACATAGCGACTTTAGCTTCAATGATAGGGTATATGTTAGCTTGAATAAGCGTCCAACGAGAGTTATGGACGTTGAATTTCCTTTATCTCATGCCAAGACAACGCATGCGATGTCAATATTTTCTATGCCTAGCCTCACATACCCTCGATCAGCCCATGTGGTTGGATGTGCAGATTGGCCAACATCAGCATAGACTAGCAAAACAGGTTCACCTCGGACTGGATGGCACGACCAACCACATTGTAGAACAGCACCAGGCACGCCCAGTCTAACGCAGGGCCGTTGGCGATTGTGCGGCCCCTGGCACGCAAGTCTGACGTACTAATGACCTCGCGGCGTATTCTTCAGAGCGTTAACGCAGGCTTTAGGCGCAGGATCTAGGTGCAAATGATGGCGCAGGAGAACAATGACAGCACAGACGGGGAAAGCAGACGGGAGGTTCGTCCAATCAGGTGCAGGGCCGTTTCCAGACACGGCAGACAAAGTGATTCAGAGCGGGCGGGCTCGTGTTTTGCAGCCCGAGGTTATGTGCGTGCCGCTCCGCAGCCGAAAGACGGGCATACGGAAGGCGATGCTCGCGACAACTCTCGGGATGCGGAATTGGTGGCCTGTTTGGGGGACTGCAGCTTGCTTAGTTGTTGAATGATGCAAACCAAGCAAGCAATGAGTCCGCGACGTCCCAACAAAATGCATGAAAAGGTAACGGTTGAGAATGAGGGGTACTTAGTGGTGGTAGTGATGTAGCTAGCAGCAGGATCCCGGTGTCTCCAATTCGCCTCCAGCTTTCTCGCGTGCAGTACATGTTGTAACCCGATGGACTTCTGGGGGGGAGCTTCTCCGTATTTTTAGTTCAGCTCCCCCGCATTGTTCAGCGCTGATGAGATGATCCGGGCTTTTTTGCTGCAGAGATAAGGTACTTAAGTAAGCCTCAGTTGAGAAGGGTCCTGTGAGGCTGGTCATTAGCAAGCTTTAGCAGAGGAGGAAGAGGCAGAAAAAGAAGAAAGCAAGACGCCCAAGACGCGTGGTTTGTGTCTTGGAAGCAGGCAGAAAAACAGCGAAGAGACAAGAAGAGCAGGTGGATGCTGCTGTGGAAGGTGGAAGGCGGGAAGGGCCCCTTCTGAAGAGAGGCGTCCCAAAAGAGAAGGGCACCATGAGAGGGGCCCCCCAGACCGGGACCAATTGGCTTCGGGCCTAATTTGATCGGCGCATTCCCTGGTCGCCAGAGGCCACATCCCTCCCAAAATTTGGGGAAACTTCCCTTTCGTCACTTTCCCGTTTTCTTCCCGTCTCCTGTTCATCGCCTGTCGCGAACATCACCAGACGACGACGGCGCTGACAGTCGCCCGCTCTCTTCCCCTCCTCCACCCGCCTCTCGTCGACGTCGCCGCCTCATACGTTGCCTTTACTCTTCTGACGACTGACTGATACGGGCTCGAATACTTATCTACCGTCACTGCCGCCCAGCCCGAAGGTTCCCGCACCACCGAGGATGAGAGCCTAAGGGAGTGGCGCAACTTTCGAGCGAACCACCGGCGCGCACGAGAGTTTTTCTTCCCTTCTTTTTCTCATATATCGGCTCCCCTCGCTGAACACTACCCACACGAATACACGCGCCGTCGCAGATATGCCCGGCCACGCTGGAACGGCCGCCGCTGCGGCGCCGCAGAGCGTGTCGAACCCGACCCCGCCAAAGGAGCTCTATCCCATGGTAAATTGGAAGTACGACCTCTTCCTCTGGGTTCTTGGTGTTCTCGTCGACCTCTTCTTCCGCGAAGTTCACCCTCGAGGCTCCTGGAAGGTTCCCAAGACGGGTCCTATCCTCTTCGTCGCCGCGCCTCACGCGAATCAGGTTGGTGACTCCCCTCCCTGTCGTTCCTGTTGTCCTCGGAGTTGGGGTGGTTCATGCGATCTCCCTGTTGTCTTTGGTCTGGAGTCTTCCATCCGGATACACTCGACCAGATAGCTGCACTTCATCGCAGCCCATAGCTCTTCAACCTCCTGCGCGCTGCAGGTCGAGCCCTCGAGAATGATCTCTTCATGATCCCTGCACCTGCCCCAGTTTTCGTCCATCACATGCTAACCGATTTTCTTCGCTTCGCAGTTTGTCGATGCTCTGATCCTCCAGCGCACCCTCCGCCACGAAGCCGGTCGCCGAGTCTCCCTGCTCATCGCCCAAAAATCTGTCCATGGATTCATCGGCTGGGGTTCGCGCCAGGTCGGCTCCGTCCCTGTCGGACGCGCCCAGGATGCCGCCAAGCCCGCCTCCGGTGTCATTTACCTCCCGGATCCCATCAATGACCCTACACTCATCCGCGGCGTCGGCACCAAGTTCGGCCAGGGCGAGGGCGAGGTCCACGGCATGCTCTTCTTGCCCTCTGCCAAGAAGCAGACGGGCGCCAGTGTTGATATTGCGCAAATTATTGGTCCCGAGGAAATTCGGCTCAAGCGCCCGTTCAAGGGCAAGCTGCCAATGGAACAGCTGACCGGCCGTGACGATATCGACGAGAATGGAAACTTCACCAACAAGAACATCAAGGGCTGTGCCGAGGGCTTCCAGGGCACCAAGTACAAGCTCGCCCCCCATATCGACCAGACCAAGGTGTACGAGGCCGTCTTCAACCGCCTCAGATCCGGCGGCTGCGTTGGTATCTTCCCGGAGGGCGGAAGCCACGACCGTACCGAATTGCTGCCCCTGAAGGCCGGTGTCGCCATCATGGCTCTGGGTGCCCTTGCCGAGTCTCCCGACTGTGTTCTGAAGATCGTGCCCGTTGGCATGAACTACTTCCATGCCCACAAGTTCCGCAGTCGTGCCGTTATCGAGTTCGGCCCCCCCATCGAGATTCCCCCTGAATTGGTCGACAAGTACAAGAACAACCAGAGAAGAGAGGCGATTGGCCAGCTTCTCGACACCGTCTACCAGTCCTTGAGCGCTGTCACCGTCTCCACGCCCGACTACGACACCTTGATGATGCTCCAGGCCGCTCGCCGTCTCTACAACCCCACCGGAAAGAAGCTGCCACTGCCTGTGGTGGTAGAGCTGAACCGCAGACTCGCTATGGGATACGAACGATACAAGGATGACCCGCGCATCAAGGACGTGATGAAGTCGGTCAAGGAATACAACAAGCAGCTCCGCTACGTCAACCTCCGCGACCACCAGGTTCAGTACGCCAAGATGTCTACCCCCAAGGTCATCTTCACCCTCTTCTACCGCATCGCGAAGCTTCTGGTCCTCTTGATTGGCGTGCTCCCTGGCCTAGTGCTGTTTGCCCCCGTCTTTATTGCATCGAAGGTCACTAGCGTTCGCAAGGCGAAGCAGGCACTGGCTGCTTCGACGGTCAAGGTCCAGGGACGCGACGTCATGGCGACCTGGAAGCTTCTCGTGGCCATCTTCCTCGCCCCTACGCTTTACCACTTCTACTCGGCCATCGTCACGTACAAGGTGTGGAAAGACCACCTCTGGGGACACGTTCCCGAGTGGGTGCCCTGGTGGACGACTTACCTTGTCATGTGGCCGTTGATGGTGGGCATTACGTTCGCTGCTTTGAGATTCGGCGAGGTCGGCATGGACATCTTCAAGTCACTGAGGCCTCTGGTCCTGTGCCTGAACCCTACGTCCAGCTATAACATCCACCAGCTCCGTGCGAAGCGAGCGGAGCTCAGTGTCCAGGTTACCGATCTTATCAACACCCTTGGCCCCGAGATGTTCCCCGACTTTGAGAAGACGCGCCTGGTTGCCGACCCGTACAAGATGGACGGCTACAGACCGCGCACTCCTCCGGCGCGCCGCGACAGCGACGCATCCAGCGCCTACGACTCGGCCACCCCACCCTCTGCGAGGAGGGCGACGACACAGTCCAGCCGTGGTCTGCCTCGCAACGAGTCGTATAGCAACATTGGTGGTGTTGGCATCTTCTCTACGCGGCCTCCTTCCCGGTCCAGAAGTCGCAGCAGCAGCAGTGGTGGCGGTCTCAACTCGGGCGGTTTCCCCATCAGCGGCTTTACCACGCTGGATTCCGCTGGTGGATTTGACGAGGCTAGCAGGAAGATCCGCGAAGCCATGAAGCTTCGTCGGAGGAAGAGCGGAGATCACAAGATGGAGCTGGGTGCTGACGAGAGCGAAGACGAGGAGTACAATGAGGCGCGCAAGAAGAACACATAAAGTATACCAGGTTTCAACAATTTAAGGAATGTACGGGAGGTGCACGAAATAGTGCGACTAATACAAAAACGGGTTGGGGGGAGAGAGGTGTTGTGTGTATAGACAGCGATGACACTGGACGGTATTGATTCCCATTTTTCGTCTGCAAATTAGCATCAGTTGAATGACCAAACTTGAACCATGGAGACGTAAGCGGCTTTGTATTTTGAAACATGCGGCTCGCAACACGCAAGTTGTTTGTTACAGAGCCAATGGCATGCTTGGAGATGACAACGCCGGCGGTAATGTTACCCACGGGGAATGACCGGGGCGACATCACAGTTAACCCCGGCGATGGAGAAGGAGAACGCCGAGTATCTCCGCCGTCTAGCAGGATCTGATAACTCAAAAAGACCCAAGGCGCACCAGGTCACGGACATTTCGAGACGGTTGGGGGTGGCTGGTATGACGCTATATGAGACGAATCGCACGCGTGGCCTCGACCCGGCACGGAATGCCGGCGCAAAGGCTGTAGTGAGCCACATTCTTTCGCAGATTGTCTTTTGGCTTGTCTTTTGGCTTGAGAAAGCAAGATAAGTCCGAGTCAGACTCGGCGATACGAGGCCCCCATGGGGAAGAGAAGCATTAATAAGGAGCCGCGCGGGAGTTGGTGCCAGCCCTCAGAGAAGAAAGCAATTGTCTCTGACCCGGCGATAAAAAAGCAGGAGACGGCCATTGGCTCGGCGCGCGGAGATCCCACTTGCACCGGCCGGTTGAACAAGCCGAACAGCTACCTCCGGATTTCGTTTGAGTCGTGGGTTGTGTTGGGGTTTTTGTTTGGAGGGGTTGTGTTGTTTGTCCAATCATCCCGTCGGTATTGTTCGTAATTCCCCCCTCCACCCCACTTCCCGCCACTACAGCTACGGTAACGGATACGCACTACTGTGACCTGAGGGTGTTCCAGTGTCCGAACGGGTGGGCCGGCCGCAGTTGCCCGTTCCCCGATCCTTTCTACCCCCGCCACGGGCTTAAGGCAGGCGCGATTCAGCCCTGAGGCGAAGAGGCGGCTTTCGACACTAAAGGACCTAAGTATCCCTTCCTCGACTTCCCTCATTCCCTTTTTCTGCTCAGGAGGGGGGTAATTTTCCATTCAACAACATTCTTTTCTTCTTTTCGCAAGGGAGACCGACAGGCAAAATCCCGACGGCGACGAAACAATGGTCTTCAAAACCCTCATCAACGGCGCGCGCAAGCTCGCGCTCGGCGAGGCCAGCGTCCCCGCCACGGAGCTCTTCGCCAAGACGGACCCGGCCGTCGACGGCGACGAGTGCGAGCACGACTGCGAGAGCTGCCACGTCAAGTACCCCAAGGGCTTCAAGATCGACGAGGGCGACGAGCTGTACGGGCACGTTAAGGGGTGGGCCACGCATGCGCTCGTGGCGACGGGGAAGAGCGACTGGGTAAGGGACGTGGCGGACGAGAAGGGCAGCGTGATGGAGGCGATTGGGAGGGCTGCGGCGCCTAGTAACGGGGTATGTTTGCCGGTGGTAGTGTGACAAGCGGGAGAGGATGCTGACTACCGCAGAAATTAATGCTCTCCGCCTCCAACATCCCCACGCCGACACACCACAACGACTACGCCGAGCCCACAACCGTCCTCCTCCTTCCCGCCTTCGTCATCATCGACCACGTCACCCCGAAGCGCGTGCCGGAGCTCATCACCGAGTTCGTCGACAAGGCGCCCACGAACACGGACCCGCTCGCGCCGCTGGCCCTGCCGGCCTCCGTCCCCGTCGCATCCACAAACGGCACCGAGACAGGCGACGCTTCCTCTCTGGCAATTCCCCCGCAGATGTCCCGCCGCCCGTGCCCGCACAGCGCGCTGATCCTGCTCTGCTCGCAGAAGACGCGCGACGCGCGCTGCGGGCAGTCGGCGCCGCTGCTGCGCAAGGAGCTCGAGCGCCACCTGCGCCCGCTGGGCCTGTTCCGCGACATGGACGACGAGAGGCCTGGCGGGGTGGGGATTTACTTTATTAGCCATGTGGGCGGGCATAAGTACAGTGCGAACGTGATGGTGTACCGGCGGCCGGACGCGTTTGGGCTGGACAATGTGGAGAGGGCGAAGGGGGAGGAGATTAAGGTGACGCCGAAGGTGGTGCTACCGGACGAGGAGGATGTGGGGGCGGCGCAGTGTATTTGGCTGGCGAGGGTGAAGCCCGAGGATTGCGAGAATCTGGTGCGGTATACGATTTTGCAGGGGAAGGTTGTCAAGCCGGAGACGCAGCTTAGGGGCGGGTTTGATCGGGCCAAGGGGTTGATGAGCTGGTAGACCTGCGCTGAGCAATACTGGCGGTAGAGAGACATCATTCAAGAGGAAATGTGGCCATGGGTTGTGAAGATACGGGCACTGGCGGGATGGTATGGAATTAGAACCGGACCATTGGGTTGGCGTTGGTGGATATAGACACGGATTCGGTGAATCCAAGCAGGCCACATGGTAATTCAAGATTTAGAGTGCTACGCCAGCTTTGTAGATGATTATGATGTTTTCGCTCCGAAATTATGGTGGTGATCAGAGAAGAATACAACGCATGTGCCAGATATGGACTCATTCGCCAAGGGCAACATACAATGCATTGTTGAACAAAGAATCCGAGTCCTACTTCTTTGTGCAAACCCACGAAATATGAATACGTATACTGTGCAACACTGACAAAATCACCATCAACTGCACGTCATGCTGCTAGACCCAGCAGACAAGATCCAGGACCCTGATGACGTTCTGGCGTTTGAAGAACGACACAAAACGAAAGGTCCCCGCCAGACTACCACCTCCGTCTCGACGCCGACTCTGCCGGCGCGGCCCCACTCCTGCCGGGCCGCCCCGCACGAAAAAAAACAGACCAAAATGCAGTGAACCCCAAGCTGCAGGCGCGTTGCACGGCCGATAAGATAAGGCGGGCACGTCCAACGGGGGAAAGGCCCACCCGTCACCCAGGCGACGGGCCAGGATAAACATCGCTGGCCACCATCGAGCACCTTACCAACCACATTGTACGAGTAGCTCACCGACTACCTACCTTACCACCCACAGCACAGCACCGCACTGCCAGCCCGTCCCGTTACCCGTGTGTGTGTGTCCCATCTTGCCCGCCGGCGGCGGTGGGGGTGGCGGGGGGGGGGGCGGGGCGGGGG